>JAVLVB010000311.1:1060514-1074553 GCA_032876305.1 Orestias chungarensis | reverse complement strand
TTGCCGTTAGATTTAAGAAGAACAAAACTAGAAATACATTATTGGTTAAATTTAAAAAGCAATACATTTGATAATCCAACCTGGGAAATTTTAAATCCATGTTGGGAAAAAGAAAAGAAAGAAATGAGGAGTTTTGGATGGACAATTGAAAGGAAATTAAAATAATTTAAAATGAATGATTTAGAAATTACTCAAACATCACCAATATCAATTATACCACCATGGATTCTACCAGAAGCAACAGTAGATATCTCAATATTAGAAAAGAAACTAGATAAATCTTACATTGTAGACAGTTATTCAGTACAGATACATTTAAATAACTATTATCAATATATTCCAATTTATACAGATGCATTGAAACTAACTGGAAAAATAGGAATAGGTTTTGTACCAGAATTCAATATAAAAATAGAAAAAACGAGTTACAGACGGATTATCTGTATACACAGGAGAAATGTTGACAATATTATTAGCATTACAATGGGTAGAAGACATAAAACCATTAAAAACAATCATATGTTCAGACTCCAGTTCTGCATTATTAAGTTTAAAATGTAATCAGTCAGATAGTAGGATGGACATCTTATTAGAAATATTTCATACATTATTCAGAATACAAAATATAGTTTTAATAGTTATATTTGTGTGGATTCCAGCACATATTGGAGTAGAAGGAAACGAGAGGGCAGATAAAATAGCAAAGAGGGCAATTAAATATCCTATTAGTTTTACAGTTAAATTAAGTAAATCTGAGGCAAAGAGTTTTGTTAAAGAAAAACTGATGGAAAAATGGTAACAAAGGTGGGATGAAGAAAAAACAGGAAGATGGTTTATAAAATTCAGAAGAGGAGAAAAAAGAAATGGTAGAAGAAATAGAAAAGAGGAAAGAGCAATAACACGGTTAAGGTTTGGACATACAGGACTAAATTATTCACTTTTTAAAATAAAAAAACATAATACTGGCAAATGTGAACACTGTGGAGCTTTAGAAACAATTAAACATGTTATGTTAGAATGAGTATGAAAGAGAGGGAAGATATATGAAGAGGGAATTTGATTGTATTATAGAAAAAGTTCATTTATTAACAAACTTATATTGTAATTAGCTTAAAATATATTCAGATAGTTCTAAAAATTTTAAAGGATGTGTGGGAGTATGAATATATATACCAGAGTTTAAAACATACATTTCTTAAAGGATAACAGATCAACTATCTGTTTTCACAGCAGAAATAGTGGCTGTTATACTTAGTTTACAGTGGGTAGAGGAGGTTAGACCAGACAGGGGGAGATAAGAACAGATGCCAAAGCAGTTTTAGAAAGTATTCAGGGAGAAGGAAATGATAGGAAAGATTTAGTTTTAGAAATTCAGTCTATTTAGATTACACAGGGGTGGCATTGATTTTTGGTTCTGTTGGGTTCCAGCACACGCAGGTGTCAAAGGGAATGAAGGCAGATAAATTAGCAAAGAGGGCTTTAAACGGGGCAATAACATTAGAATTCCTTTAGGGTAAGGGGAAAATCACATATTAAAAGTAAAGAGATGGAAAAATGGCAAAAAGGGTGGAATGAAGATAAGAAGGGTAGAAGATTGTATAGAGTTCAAAGGTCAGTATTGATTAGAAATATTAATATGAGAAATGGAAGGGAGGAAATAATAATGAGCAGATTGAGAGTAGGTCATACCTATTTAAATGATATATAGTAATGATAAATGTGAAGGATGTGGAGAGAAAGAAGATGTAGAACATGTTTTTATGAACTGTAAAAATATGAACCTGAAAGGGAGAAATTGAGAAGAATGGTTGGAAGCACAGGTCAGGAATGGAGTCTAAAAGGAATTTTGGGAAATGAGGGAGACATGCTGGATATCTGCAGATTAAGGAAAGCATTATTTATTTATCTTCAGAATATAAATTTAAAAAAATTTAATAGAATAGATCCAGGAAAGAAATATTGCTACACACTCATGTACAGTAGGTGGCGGTATGCACCTTTAAGTTGCTGGTGATCCGCCATGATAGAAAAGAAGGAGAAGAAGAAGAAGAAGAAAGTTGCGCTCGCTGCAGGTCAGAAGCGCCAAACTACACCAGGTTTTTAGCTGCAGGTTTGGAGCAAATATTTATACATTTAACGTTTCTGGTCGCCAGAACAGTTTTTCTGCTTACACTTTTGATATATGTACAGTTTTAGCTTGTTTGAGTCAGGCTGGTAAGTATTTGCACAAAGGAAATGCCGAGTCATGAAGTCTTGGCGCTTTAGCTCGCTTTTGTCGGCCTGAGGCTAATCCAGAAGGCTAACTCAGGAGGCTAATCCAGAAGGCTAACTCAGGAGGCTAACCCAGAAGGCTAACTCAGGAGGCCAATCCAGGAGGCTAACTCAGGAGGCTAATCCAGGAGGCTAACTCAGGAGGCTAATCCAGGAGGCTAACTCAGGAGGCTAATCCAGAAGGCTAACTCAGGAGGCTAACCCAGAAGGCTAACTCAGAAGGCTAACTCAGGAGGCTAATCCAGGAGGCTAATCCAGGAGGCTAACTCAGAAGGCTAACTCAGGAGGCTAACTCAGGGGGTTAATCCAGAAGGCTAACTCAGAAGGCTAACTCAGGGGGTTAACTCAGGAGGCTAATTTAGAAGGCTAACTCAGGAAGCTAATTTAGAAGGCTAACTCAGGAGGCTAACTCAGAAGGCTAATCCAGAAAGCTAACTCAGGAGGCCATTTCTAACTCGTAGTGTTAAAAATGTGCAGCTAGTTGTCACGTACTTGCTACTGCTAACTACTCACAGTCTGATGACTATAGTATCACCGATCTAATGTTATAATGTGTAGTTTATAGCTATCTGAGTGCTAAAGGAAACGCGGGGAAGCTAGGCGAGCTACAATCTAGCTATCTTAGCTTTAGAAAAACGGTAAATAAGAAACATTTAAGGTGTTAAAGATGTTTTATTATCATTTTAAGAGCGCTGGTGTAACGTTGCTGACAGTTAGCAACGTTGGTGTAACGTTGCTGACAGTTAGCAACGTTGGTGTAACGTTGCTGACAGTTAGCAACGTTGGTGTAACGTTGCTGACAGTTAGCAACGTTGGTGTAACGTTGCTGACAGTTAGTAACGTTGAGGACGCGCGTCAGTTAAAACACGTGACCTTGTTAATGTCAAAAGGACGTTTGGGTTTAATTTAACATTAAATAGTAACCAGTCCTCATTCAGGTTTATTTTAAACATGTTTATGAAAATCAGTAGTTCAATTGGGTGATTTATGTTTTTTATTTTAAACTATGTACAATTACATCCAACAGTGCGATAGAAGTAAATACATTACTTATAGTAAGATATTTTGGGTATAATTGTAAATAATCTGTATATTTTCCGTAATGCAGTTTAAAAGTTTATTAACAAGATTTAACAAAACAGTTTTTTTGTCTCTGCAGGGGTAGATTTAAAAGATCCTCTCCATTTGAAGTCTTGGTGATCTAGTTGTGACAACACAATGATCACCAGGAGAAGAAGCCGCGCTACCGCGATGACGCCAGAGGAGGTGGAAGTGGTGGAAAGTGTGGATGTTCTCTCCAGCCCATCTGAATATCCTGCTGCCAACGACATGGATCCCTCAGGGATTGAGCTGGACGGCCTGTTTGAAGATCTGAAATGGACTCTAGAAAAAGACGCTCCATCTCCGCTCTTTGAGGTCGATCTTTCCGATCTAGAAGCGTATAGCGTCGCCAACCAAAACTCGGACTTCGACTTTTCGTCCCGCTCATCTCCGGACAGAACGTCGTTGGGCTCGAGGATGAAAAACCGCCAAAGCCAGGCGCACCATGCCATCAACAAAAACGCCATCGCTGCAAGGATGAATCGCCTCAAAAAGAAGGAGCATGTCAACAGCCTGGAGAAGCAAGTTGGGATCTTATCAACGGAGAACGCTGCGCTCAAACAAGAGAACAGTCAGCTGACTAAGCGCGTGGAAGAATTGGAGGATGAAACCAGGTATCTGAGGGCTGTGCTGGCCAATGAGAGCATGTTAGCCCAGCTCTTGTCCAGACTGAGCGGTGTGAATGGGATGAAATTATCTTCCTCGCTTTTCCAGGGGCCTCATTCTAGCGACCATGACTATGCGTTGCCCAGGAAGCGGGTGAAGGTGGCGGAGAAGGAGACGTCTGGAGGCGTGTGCCTGCATGTAGACAAGAACCACGTCTCTGTGGAGTTCTGCACAAAGTGTGCAGAGAGCGCAAGCACGACGCTCAAAATGTAGGGTCAAGTACTTGTTTTCTGATATTGAGACTATAGCTTATTTGACTCAGTTCTGAACCTTAGGCTGGATGAACACTGACGTAATTAGGACTGTCTAGCAACCGCAGAATGTGCATGTTTTTTTGTTTTTTTTGTTTCTGTTGGGTCTGTTTTCTTTTGTGTTATGATGGGATGCGTAAACGTTACTGCTAAACCTTGTTGACAGTTTCTTCTAGGTCATGGTTTCTCCACCATGGGGGATGAGTGGCTTTCTGAACACCCTTTCCTGCTTGGCGCCATGGTAAGGAATAGACCAAACAACTTTTCACAGGCCTCAGCATTCAGCAGCAACATTTTGTACTTTTTATTTTATCATCTTCGATGTTCCCAATTAATGGATCTTGAGCACTTTGCTCATGTTTTGTCTTGTAAATGATTTCCTAGACATTAGGCTAAAGTTTTCTTGGTGTTTGTATATTAAGATGATGGTAAGGGTCCACAAAGAGTAATCCGAATTCTCTAATTTTGACACAATTTTTCCTTAAAAGGATTAAAAGCAATTAGTAAATTCTTCTACTTGGTCTCTTATAGTAGATAATGAATCTCTTTGTGAACCAGCACCTGTGTATAGAAGAATACATTGATTTAGCGCCACCTTCTTTCTTTATGCTGAAGTTCTGCTGATGGGACGTGACGAAGCTGGACACGCAGCTGCAACGTGGCCTGGTATTTTTTTAAAGGTAGTATCGGTAACAATGGTATCTGTAATCCAACTTTTACCCACATTCTGCAACATCTGTATCTGTCGATGGTGTCAGCAAAGCTCCAGGAGCATTTTTGTGTATATTGTATATTAAAATGTACATTTGGAAAAAGAAACTGATTATAACAGTTAATTTTTTTATTCTCCTTCGACAAACTATGTAAATGATAATTTCTGAATATATTTTCGTTTGGAGAAAATGCTTTGAGAAATGTTGGACAAATAAATCCCGTTTTCTGTATGTAACATACCAAATATCTGCGGTGTCTTGTTGTGTACTGTTGATATTAATGCATCTCTTTTCTCTTTCTAAACAGCAAGCTCTGCCGATAAAGGTCTTAACTTTTCCTGATCATTGGGTCAAGTCTGGTAAAGGTTGCAGAACAGATATTCAGTTCTAAAATATCGAGTATGAAACTGCAGATGGTTTTGTATTTGTTTTCTCAGGATTTTTTCCTGTTGGAGTCAGAACAGAAAAATAGTCTATTAGTTTTCACCAGTTATGGCAAAGCAGAGGCGTAATAAACAGTTGGAATTATGCATGTTCTAGTTATTATTAATCAAAGGCAGCAAAATAGGTTTTTAGTCTTGATTTATAGATTTTGTGCTAAATGTAAAACTCAATGCTGCTTCTTAATGTTTGGTTCTGATTCTGAGGATGCAGAGTGGATCAGAACCAGAAGAGCTGAGTAAGGTGGACGGTTGATAAGACTACAGACCTTTAATGATGTTAGTGCAAAAAGCCACTCAGTGTTTCTAAACTAACACAAGTATTGTAAAGTTTAATAGCAAAATAATCTGGAACTAATTAATCAGTTGAATTTAACAGCAAATCCACATTGTCTAGTTATAATGGCTTCATCACCACCTGGTGAGATCGTACTGTAGAACCATGCATCATTAGCATAGCTAGAAGAAGGCTGTAGCTAATAAATAAGAGGTAACCGAACACCTGATTCATGTCCCCTCTTATGAGAAGCTACATATGAACAATCGCTGATCTTTAGGCAAGACTTCTGTACCAATCATGGTGAACGGCTTCACCAGTCCTACCACTCTATATTTGTGACGATGTCATCAATAACCGATCAGGTAGCGTAGAACAAAACTGGTTAAACCAGGTTAGTATGAGCTCAGTTTTAGTTGAACCTTTCATGATTGTAGGCTGCTGATTTTTGTTTTGGAGACACCAAAGTATCTACAGCAGAATGAGCTGATATTTAATTACAGTCCTGTTTTACCCACATTCTGCGGCAAGTATTACAACTCTCAACACGAATGTAGAGTTGTTACTGTAGTGCTGAGTGCTGCTTGAATATTTTAGCTTGTTTTTGTAATCTAAAGTCAAACTGCTTACAGATAGATGCTAGTCTATTACCAGTAGAAGTTCAACACGTCCTGAACTGGGCTTAGAGGGCCTGATCACTTAGTTTTGTGCCACTAAAGTCTTTAAAATACTGTTTAGGGTTTTTCACCAGAGGTTTGTTTCATCAGCCCAAACCACAGCAGGAGTCCTGAGCAGTCAATGGAGTTGAAGTGTTGAACATACAACTGATTAGTTTGCTTTCAGCGGTTCAGATGGGTAAGGATGAGTTTTGCTCGTATGCAGTTTTCTTCGGTATTTAGGGAGACGGGTAAACTCCACACGTCAGTGCCTTTATTCTGAAGGAGGCTGAGTTCATGTAAAGAATACATTAGGATTATTTAATCCAAACACATTAAGCAAATTCAGTTTGGTAATTATTCATCTTGTTAGCCAGAATTTCTATCAACCCCGCTTGGATACATCTGATCAGATTGCTTTACACCCTTCTGTTCCAGCCACACTTGAGATGCTCATTTTACATTTCAACATTTAAGACAAGCCATGTTATGATGAGTTAAAGAAATAAAATATAGCTTTTTTTTGTCTGAGTCACATGGTCAGTCAACCTCTGGGATTAAGCATGATGTAGTAGGGAGGTACTACCCCCTGTTGGTGTCTTTTTTAATAGTTCAGACTGATCACGTTTGTTAATACTATGAAAATGATTTTTTATTGGTTATGGACTAAATCTTACTAAAGATTAACACAAGTTTAAATATAGTTATGTGGACCATTTATGGATCCAGAACTTTTGAAGCGCTGCTTCACATCTAAAATGAACTTGTGGTTTTAGTTTTTGGATCCTCTTTATGTTTCTTTAAAGATGTCCTAATATTTCCATCGTAATGCTTATTGCTACTTATCCTTCACGGTGACCTTGGGGATAGACAACACGAAAATGTTGCAGTATTTCTAGCCTTCTATGCTGCAACCATCTAAACGAATCTCATCACCTTGGCTGCAGCTTCATATTCTGTCTGGAAATGTTCTGATCTGATTCTGTGACCTCAGGCAACCTTGTCAGAGTGGGACTCACCAGAAATGAGTCGAACTTCTTTCCAGCAGTACAAACCAAGCTCTCACTGGTCATGCAGGAGCTCCATACTCCAGGAGCTTGGCAAAATAATGTTTTTCCATCATGCTACCATACCTGAAGGCTCCCTGTGCAAAAGTCCAGTCTAGAAATGTTCTCAGCTAATATCAGATAAACGTCAGCTGGCTGGGAGAGATTGCTTTGCTCATAAATGGAATGTTAGTTTTTGCTTAATAAAAGTATGCAGAACATTTTACGATGTCTTTTATGCCACTTATAAAGTTAATAGTGTGTCTGTAGTGCAACATCTCTGCAGCTATAAATTAAGGTGGGATTATTGACTAAGCACTTGTAGCAAGACGGTCCTAAGGTTCAAATCATTTTAAACTCTTCAGGTACGTTGAAGTTCTTCCACAACCAGCAGACGTGACGGGTTAGTGAGAATAACACGAAACTCCAGTTGATCTGGAGCCAATCTACAAAAATACTGGCTCTGAATGTGGAAGAACAGAATCCCAATCTAATCCAGCCATGAAACCAGATTCGGATTCATGGTTCCCACTTTGATCCTGGTTATCTAACAATGAAGTAAACAGAAAAGTTTGGATTGAGTTTTTGGCATTACAGCAATCCCTTATGTAGACGGTAGAGAATAAAACCTTCAGTTGAAGCAGCCATGAGCAACAGGAAGAACGAGAATACAAATGAACATGTAAGCTCTGAATTAGGAGTTTGTCTTTGATAAGCAAAACTAGAGTTAAAGACAGCAGTGGCTTCACCTACAGGACAAACCTCTGCTTGGGAACATTTTACTGTAGTGATTGCTTGAACTTAACACAAAACTGCGTACTGACTGAAACCAGAACAAAGCTGAAGTCTGAACGATGTTTTGTGGACTGAAGATTAAGAATTATAGTTGTCTGGCTACTAGATTACTTATATAATTGCTTTTCTAATCAGACTGACCACTCAAAGCTCTTTAAACCAAAGCTACATTCACCACCAATACATGCATCGGTGGGAAACTTGGGGTTAAGTGCCTTGCCCAGGGGCACATTGACATGTGGCAGGGGAACCTGCAATTTCTCATCCAATATCTGCCTGGCCTCACTAGTTTATTCACACTTCTAATAATACATGTCAGAAATGGAGCTTCTACTTGATCTCTACTCCTTGCTGTTTCCACATATCACACCATAAAAATACATTGCTTTAGTAACCTGTTGTATTCAAATGTATTTCTAAAATTATAATTTGATATTAATTGTTTCTAGGGGAAAACAAAGCAGGCTGCACAGTGGGTAGCACTGTTGCCTTGCAACAAGAAGGCTCGGTTCAATTCCACCTTGGGTCTTTCTGCAAGGACTTTGCATGTTCTCCCTGTGCATGCGTGGGTTCTCTCCAGGCACCCCGGCTTCCTCCCACAGTCCAAAATCATGAATGTTAGGTTAATTGGGCTCTAATTTGTCCTTAGGTGTGAGTGTTTGTATGAGTGGTTGTGTGTCCTGCACGTCTCTATGTTGCCCCGCGATGGACTGGCGAACCGTCCAGGGTGTACTTACCTCTCACCTGTTGTAAGCTGGAGATAGGCGCCAGCGGACCCACCCGACCCCAATAAGGGCAAGTGTGTACAGAAAGTGGATGGAAGATAAAGCAGCTTGTAGAGACAGTAGGTGTTAACCTGGAATCAGGGTACTGCTTTACAAGGCTCCTCTTACAAATGGCTAACACATATTTTATAAATATGGCAACCATCGACCTATAAAATATATAAATAATTGATTAGGTTTTATCATGCAGCATATCAGACCAAAACAAAATCAATCAAAAATTATTAATGATTAAATAGATCAATTAAAAGACCCAAAGCTGCTTTTTCTTAACCCATCCTGGAGCATGTACACGTGTACATGTACAGCCTATGGGGGGCCCAGAACTCGGCCCTCCAACTACCAAAGGAATGAATATCGTACATTAAACTTTTAGTTATTTTTCTCGCAAATAGTCCTTGTAGTAATAGGGAATACCCCATATGAAAGACAAAATGGTTTCACCGACACAAATTCAGATCATTAATTGAGTTTTTAAAGGCATCAGACGGACAGAAACATATGGAGCCTCAGTCTGTCCCTCTGTTCTGGGTCAGACAGAAGAAACGACGACAGGTCTGGCCTCTAGATGGACCTCACGTCCTCGTACTCTGAAAAAGAAACTGCTTTGTTGGATCTGGATGGCAATTTCATTTCCCTTTGGGATTAAAAAAAGTATTTTGCTGGGTTTCCTCAGACTGGAAACTAATCTTAATCTGTATAATAACCAAAATTGTAATGTAATTAGATAGAAATTAATTGTAAATCGCCTTAAGACAACATGTCCTGTGACTTTGCGATTTGTCAAATAAATTGTTTATTATTAGAAGGTATTTGGAATCTTCTCAGCTGTGATGGCAATTTCAAACCATTGTTGGGATAGCAAAAAAAACAAGGTGGAAGAGTATTTATGTGCATAAATTGTAAATCTGATTTAATGTCTCTATAGTTAAAGAATGTCGTGGGAGGGGCCAAACCTTACATTAACCTATTGATACCGAGTTCAAACTGACTGGGCCCAGTCGAACCTCCACACTGGGCTGAACCACGCAGCTAACCCAGGGTCCCTTTCTAACCGAAGCCAACATCCAACCTCTCCTCCTCTCATAGGTTCCCCCCCCCCGCTAACTGGCAGCACAGCAAGCTGTGAACGACACCCACCCACCTGGTGCCAAGGACTCCACTGAAGCTGGAGTTTACCTTCTAACTTTTAAAAAATTTTAACATTTTAACCACCATCCTCCTCAGCAATCACTGGTTCTATGGAGAGACACAAACACGTCCACCGATGTTGCAGTTAGAGGCTTGGGTGCAGTAGGAGGTGTTGAAGCCCGTTGATCCGTCCCCCTCACTTTCATTAACAATAAAAACATATTTAAAAACTGGGAAAATCACAAGATTCATAAACATTAGATATGTCATGTCAGATTGCCATGGTTGCTAGATTAAACTAGTTCAAATGATTTCTTGAACCAGGTGAAGAGTGCGGGAGGAGCTTCCTCCTCATCTGTCATGTGTGGTTTTCTTGTGTCAGGTCAATGCTGCCACTGGCGCCTGCAGTGGTGCTAACTTAACTTTAGCCGTACTATACTTGGCTGGTTAATGAAACTTTCAGTTGAATAAAAGGTGAAGTTTTGGTTATCAATTGTCACTAAGCCTTTAAGTAATTAGCTGTTTAAATTCATTTTCATGCAGCTTAGGTGAAAGATCTGTAGCAGCGTCAACAAAACTCAAAACTCTAAAACTGAACGTGAAAGCTCTGTTCAAAAGACTCACTTCCTAAAGTGCCTTCTATTCAGGTACATACGTAATAATTAGGGTATATTATACTGGAGCTCTCAGTCCTTGACACACGGCGGGACCATGTTTGATGTCAGCCTTCGCTAAACAACGTGTTAGTTTAGCAATAGCATCATGTATTTGTTTGATGAGTTATTTAGGGTTAGCTGAACTAACGAAATGAATGCTGTTATCAAATAGGGGAAAGTGAACAGAAGCTAAAATGTTCCGTCCCTTAGAGCTCAAACAAACTTATGTTGCCTCTGGATGAGCTTTGAAAAAGGCTCGCACTGTCATGTTTGGCGAAGGGTTTCCTAAAGCAATTATAACAGCATTTAGGAACACATCATATGAATTTTCCATTTAAACGATGCTATTCTGTCTGAAAAGTGTTTAATAAATACATTTTTGGCTGTTTCAGAGGTTCACCCAGGTTATTATTTGATGCATAGACATAGGAAATCACAGAAAAAGAGTTCGTCTGACAACACAAAGAAGGATGAAAGATCTAAAAAGCAACATAGCATCTCCAGAAATCCTTGAACAGATCAGAGACAAAGGCTGTGACATCAGCCAGTCCAAACCGAGTTATAAACCAATTTCTAAAGCTATGCACAAATGAAGAAAACATGGAATAGAGGTACACCTTTACATTATTGATGCAGAACAACTAAAAGAACTAATTCATTTTAATGAATAAATGAAAGGATTGAGAAGATTTGTTTTGTAAAGTGCTTTGAAATGTGAATATGCGCTCTGGACATAACATGATTTATGTCTGCTAAGGGTTGTAAAAGCTACAATTAATCTTACAGACAATTGGTTTTGTTTAGAATATCTTTTCTACCTTCATAAATGAAATATTCATATATTTTTTTTAGTATTGACCCATTATCTTTGGCAGATATAAAAAATTATTTGATTAAAGAAAAAAAATTGTGCGACAACGAAAGCAGAAACCAAGGAAATCTGTAAGGGACCAAAACATCTCCATGAGTAAAAGAAACCTTTAAGTGTGAAGAGCCTGAACAAACAACACAAGACCAGAAAGAGTTTGTCAAAGTTATTATTGTAGAATACTTTGATGGATTATTTTTCTTTCATACAGACAAAAGGTGTTGGACTTATTTCCCATTAAATTCTCTTAGATTTCAATATAGATTTAGTCTACAGTATACAGGTGTGTTCTTCCTCATATATAGATATTTATTCGCTTAAATAACAGGCAGGTAACTCTTAAATATATTCAATGGTCTTGAGATTTTTTTTGTTTGTTTGCTTGTTTTTGTTTATTACATTTTTAACTTTTTTTTTGTCTTTTGTTTTATTTTTTATGTAATTTCAGCACAGTAAAGGCTGCGTTTTCTGTCTGCGGAACAGCGCTGCATTGTGCCAGAAAGGGGGAAACCGACATATTTGCAGCAGCACGTATAATGAATAATGTAAAACCCTCCACTCGGACCATGGCAGTAAACACTGGTGGCAGATCTAAGAGAGCAGCCTAAACAATGCGAGGATGCAGTGCACTTCTGCAGACTCTAGCTCTGCGTGGTGCCTCCTGTTCCTCCTCAGCACCCCCCTCTCCTCTACCACACAGGTGTTGTCAGATCCTTAAGGTCGTAATGAGGTACTTTTCTGCTTCCCTATTTACAGAGTCGGTGTCTTATAAGACCTGAAGCCTCTGGTTGCCTCTGCACACCTCAGGCCCATCAGCGGACAGAAAACACAGCCCTCAGAATATGCTCAGGAGAATGTGCAACTGTCTTTTTTTGTCCATCAGTGGGCGCACCGGTGGAGAAAAATCAATAATCATAATAAGAATTCATAATAATATACAAGCGCTTACATGTTGTTGTTCCTCTCTTTACGAAAAAGCAATAGGAATAATAATAATAAAAAGAAACATAAATAAAAAAACAAGTGTAACAGGAACATGGTACCTGTAAATCAAAGATGCACATGTGCACATTTGGGGCGATCTGTACAGTACGTGGTGCGCTCGTACACTTTAGAATTGATCATTTCAATAAATATATTCTTTTTCACATTGTGTTTTGCCCTCTGTGAAACGTTTCCCCCAACATGTCGTAACGTGGCTGGATGGACGGCTGAACAGGGAGGCCCAGAGCTGCACAGTCACCCTGTGGATCGGCGGGCGCATGTTTCCGTACGACGCACTGATGTCGCTGTGCTCAGAGGTGCTGGAACAGATGTAAGTGTGTGTGTGTGTGTGTGTGTGTGTGTGTGTTTCTGCGTGAGAGGTAAACAGGAAGAAAGCAGATGTGGAGAGATAACAGCACACAGAGGTGACAGTAGCCTAAATGATTTACCAACACATAGAGTGACATCAATGATACCAAACGCATGCTTCAAAACAGACGGACCGATACAGATTCACCACCCACTGCGCCGGCGGGTCGGCTGGTGATGATGGTGAATGACAAAGAATTCTTTTCAGGTGAAGGTGTTCCCAGAGAAACACCACAGGCAGGACAGACGAGTGACTCGCTGTGTCCGAGTGTGCTGACATGGCAGTCTGTTGCATATTGTCTGCCTTGCTCTGGTGGGGGAGGGTCAGTTCAGAGGGGGAGCAACGCAAAATCGGGAAAGCAGAGGGAGGAAAGTTTGGGGGACGCTTGCAGGGGTTTGCATCGTTTAGCCAAGTCCTGTCGGAGGCAACATGAAGTAAGGTTTCCTTTAATCAAACCATGTTCTGTATGCTGGGGGGGGGTTGACCTCAACACCTTGCATTGAATGCTGTTAGGAATGTTTGATGGGAATGTCGAGATGCGAGGGTGCCACAGGCTCTGCACCGGTGCTGTGAGGTGTCTGTCTGAGGCCCGGCCCCTCAGTCCGCTGAGCCCTTTCGCACCAAGATGAGTCCTGAAGGGATTTTTGGGTAAATATTTGGTTTAATGCAGTTGGATGAGAACATTAAGTAGGAGTTCAGTTCATTCAAGAAGAGAGAACCGAGGAACACTTTCAGATGTTGATGGTAATGTTTTAAATCACATGTTTATAGGCGATGCACCGATGGGAAGATTTGGGCCGAATTCGGGGTCCAACATTAATGTTGCAGTTGTAGCAAATAATCAGTATTTACCTTTAATGTTTATATTTCTCTATTACTTTGAGACATTGAAGAAGCGACATCACTGCTGACAACCTTTCGGTTAAACACTCACATATCATAAATATATATATATATATATATATATATATATATATATATATATATATATATATATATATATATATATATATATATATATATATATAT
>JAVLVB010000311.1:1044865-1059089 GCA_032876305.1 Orestias chungarensis | reverse complement strand
GGGGGGGGGGGGTAAGGGAAGTCGGTGGCAACGGCACTAGGAATGAACCCCCCCCCCCCACATACACACACCGCCCCAAAGTCCCAAGGCCGGTAGTGTAGAAGCATTCATGGGTGTTCCCCACACAACCAGCTCCTCTCCCCCATCTGAACCGTTTCAGCGACTGTGATAGGCTGGACGGGTTATGGTGCGGGTCAAGCTGAGGGGGCTGGGGGCTGGGGGGCTGGGGAGAGGAAAATGGAGGAAACACTTGTTCAAGCAGAAGTCTCCAGCCAGCCGTTGCCAGACCCCCCCGCCCCTGCTTGTGAGTTTGTTTGGAGGGAGGCTGGATGAAAATGTCTTCGTGTGTTCCCAGCTCTCTCCCACACTCAAACCCTCACTGTCCCTCCCTCGTCTCACTCCAGGTTTCCCGTCTCCCAGAGCCAATTATAAGGACGTCTCCACACAGAAGAGATGTGCCGGCTGGGGGCCAGCAGCTTTGGCAGGCCTGTGCCGGCCGTGGTGGTTCTGGTGGTGTTTGTGACGGCTCTGGTTGTCAGCGGGGACTTTGTTGATGCTGTTCTTGTTGCTGTGGGGGACCGATGAGGCGCCGCTGCTGCTGCTGTTGTTGTTGTTTCGGTTACATGGGGTCACTGGAAGGCTGTACTGGCGGTAGGGGCGGGTCGGCCTGGTGCGGGCTGGGGGCTGCGCTGGGGGAGGAGGCGGCTTGCGGTGGGCCGGATGCAGGTGCTGGTATCTACTGAGCTCTGATTCTTCGTCCACGTCGGTGTCATCGATCAGCGGGATGTTATGGATGAGGTCGTTGATGAGGAACTCGGGGTGGGCCATGAAGTTGTGGATGGAGTTGCGGGATTCAGGTTTCTCTCGGCCCTCGTACAGCGAACTACGGAACGCTTTCACCACTCGCATCTGCCAGGGGGAAGAAAAAAAACATGGGAGAGACAACAAGAGACAAAAAAAGGGACAAAGTCAGATAGAAGGACTGGAGGAAGGAGGCAGGGGAAACCCAGAGACAGACAGACTCGTATCCTCCAGAAGACAGAAAGTGAAGGACTGATAGAAACCAGGACCAGGTAGACACACTTATATTCATCTGATCCAAAATAACTTCAGATTACATATCATGAAATCTAATAGGAATGAACGTTTCTCATGAGTTCATTTCATTGAAGCTATTATAGTCAGGACTAAATGTTGCCATGTTAAAGTTCAGAGGATAGCCAAAGCTTTTGTTTGTAGCTTTGTTTCCCCTTAAATATGAAGTTAAGAAAGGATATTCCCCAGCCATATTTATTTATGATAGCAGTTACAACTTATGGGTGATTCTGAGCAATAACTACCTCTTAATGTAGATTTATCAACAGATGTTTCATTTGTTATGTTCATAAACGAATGGAAAGTAAAACTGCCTCCGTATTCAATTTTAAAATATAAGGTTCCTTTTTTTATCTGTGAACATCAACAAACTACATGTTTGGTATGTAAAACCCAGATAAATCTCAGGTCCAAATGATTTGATGTTTTGTGATCCTTTGATTGTCTCTTGGATTTGATTATTTGATAATTGAATTTACATAAATTTCTTATTACATTTAATTGTTGAATTAAAGGAAACCTTAAAAAGTTTTTAATACAATCGTTACAAAGAAAAATTAGACTAATCAACATGATCATCTAAAACTACAAAAGATTCTAGTAAGATTTGAAGCTAAAATATAATTTAATTTGTCTTCAATGGAAAACCACAAAAAATACTTGTCAAAAAGCCAAATTGGATATAATTCCACACCAAATATAAAAAAGGGGGTGGACAAAAGTATTGGCACCCTTTTGAAAATTCATGTGATGCTTCTCTAATTTGTGTAATTAGCAGCACCTGTTAGTTACCTGTTTGGCACCTGTTAGTTAACAGGTGCCAATAACTAAATCACACTTGCAGCCAGTTAAAATGCATTAAACTTGACTCAACATCTGTCCTGTCTACCACATTGAGCTTTGAGAAAGAAAGAAGACCAAAGAACATCTGAGGACTTGAAAAGCAAAATAGTGAGGAAGCGTGATCAATCTCAAGACTACAAGTCCATCTCCAAAGAACTGAATGTTCCTGTGTCTACCGTGCGCAGTGTCATCAAGAGGTTTGAAGCCCATGGCACGGTGGCTAACCTCCCTAGATGTGGAAGGAAAAGACAAACTGACGAGAGATTCCAACGAAAGATCGTGCGGATGGTGGATAAAGAACCTCGACTAACATCCAAACAAGTTCAAGCTGGCCTGCAGTCCGAGGGTACAACAGTGTCAACCCGTACTATCAGTCGGCGTCTGAATGAAAAGAGACTATATGGTAGGATACCCAGGAAAACCCCACTTCTGACCCAGAGCCAGGCTGGAGTTTGACAAAACTTACCTGAGAAAGCCAAAAACGTTTTGGAAGAATGTTCTCTGGTCAAATGAGACTAAAGTCGAGCTTTTTGGGAAAAGCCATCAACAGAGTGTACAGGAAAAGAAATGAGGCCTTCAAAGAAAAGAACACGGTCCCTACAGTCAAACATGGCGGAGGTTCCCTGAGGTTTTGGGGTTGCTTTGCTGCCTCTGGCACTGGACTGCTTGACCGTGTGCATGGCATTATGAAGTCAGAAGACTACCAACACATTTAGCAGCATAATGTAGGACCCAGTGTGAGAAAGCTGGGTCTCCCTCACAGGTCATGGGTCTTCCAGCAGGACAATGACAGTCCTGCTCACAGTCCTGCCACCTGCAGAAGTTCTCAGACGATTCTGCCATCGTGGGCTGCATCAGCAGGGACCAGGAGGCCGAGTACAGGAGTGTGGTGGACAGGTTCGTGGAGTGGTGTGGGCTGAACCCTCTGCAGCTTAACGTCAGGAAGACAAAGGAGCTGGTGGTGGACTTCAGGAAACAGTGGAACCGCCCAGACTCCGTCACCCATCTACAAAAAGGGTCAGAGCAGACTGTACTTCCTCAGGAGGCTCAGATCTTTCAACGTCTGCAGGACCATGCTGCAGATGTTCTACCACTCTGTGGTCGCCAGCGCCATCTACTACGCTGTCGCGTGCTGGGGCAGCCGGCTGAGGACGGCTGACACCAACAGACTCAACAAGCTCATCAGGAGAGCTGGCTCTGTCCTGGGACTGGAACTGGAGTCTGTGGTGGAGGTGTCAGAGAGGAGGATGCTGAGGAAGCTGCTCAGCATCAAGGACAACACCTCCCACCCCCTACATGCCACGCTGACGGCCTGTTAGAGCACCCTCAGCCGGAGACGGAGACTCCTGAGAGTCACCACAGAACGCCACAGGAGGTCTTTCTTACCTGTGGCAATCAAACTGTACAATTCCTCTTCCATCTGCAGGAGGGATAAATAGTAGTGTAGTTATTGTTATATGTTGATTGTGTACTGTACTTTGTATGTGAGATGAGTGTGTCGTGTTAATTGTTAATTGATACTCTGTAACCCTGGCAAAACAATTTCCTCCGGGTTCATGAAAGTCTATCTTATCTTATCTTAAACACACTTCAAAAAGCACTAGAAAATGGTTTGAGAGAAAGCACTGGAGACTTCTAAAGTGGCCAGCAATGAGTCCAGACCTGAATCCCATAGAACACCTGTGGAGAGATCTCAAAATGGTTGGAGAAGGCACCCTTCAAATCTCAGGGACCTGGATCAGTTTGCCAAAGAAGAAAGGTCTAAAATTCCAGCAGGGAATGGCAAGAAACTCATTGATGGTTACCGGAAACGGCTGTTTGCAGTTATTTTGTCTAAAGGTTGTGCTGCCAAGTATTAGGCTGAGGGTGCCAATACTTTTGTTCGGCCCATTTTTGGAGTTTTGGGTAAAATGATAATTGATTTGACTTTTTTTTTCATTCTCTTTTGTGTTTTTTCATTGCAAGCTAAATAAATGAAGATATTAATACCAAAGCATTTGTGATTGCAATAATTTTCTGGAAGAAATTGAGTATTATCTGACAGAATTGCAGGGGTGCCAATACTTTTGGCCAGCACTTTATAGCGCAAATTCACTACAGATGCCGTCTCTAGGCACTTTACAAGAAATCAATTAAAATCAAAGATACATCATAAACAAATCAATTTTAAAAAGTTTCCAATCTAAGGAACCCCAGCAGATTCATGGAGTCATTGACTTCAGCATTCACTCCTCTGGAATCAGCAGGCATAAACAATGGCTTGTGTTGTCGTTGACTTTACAGCAATCGCTCATACTAATGCTAGTATGCTAATGCTAGGCTAAATAGCAATCATCCATCAAAGTAATCTGGCTAAAAAAACATTATGTATTTCTGAGGTTTTTAAGTTCACAATTCACAATTTATCCTTTAGTTCCCATTATTGTATATGCATCATCATCAATTAATCAAATCGAATAAAAAATACTTTATTTATCCCAAAGGAAAATTAAATAACGTATTTACCCAACTGTTGCTTATTTAGTGATTGTGTCACACTGTCAGTCATAAAAAAAATCGGCTTTTTAAATATCGCGATTGACCAAAAACCTGCAATCAGTGCCCCCCTAATCATAACAGTATCACATCAAGAATCAAGAATCAAGAATCAGTTTATTTATATAGCGCCAATTTACAACAGGTGTCGTCTCAAGTCACTTCACAAAAAATCAATATGATGATAACATTTTAAATCCATATCGCCCACCCCTAATTCCCAGTATAACTCACATTTAACTTACTTCCAGGGTGTTTCTCTTTGTTTTCAGTCTTTATGATGGGGCTGATGCCCAACAATTTTTAATTAAGTAGTCAACTTTTTATAAAAAACAGAAAGAACAAATGTAGACTAATTAAAAAGGGATTTTGCTTTTACATTCATATTTTTTGATAGAGGCTCTGTGATTGTTTTTTACGAAAAGCAAAAACTAAGCAAACCATTCTCCCCTAATCACAATGTGAAGTGTCATTATAACACCTAAATAGCTTGAATAAGTGGGAAAAAAATCAGCAGGATTTTACCTTAGTTACTAATAAATAAAATATAAATGAGTTTGTTTTATGGATTTAACTCGACAGGTGTATGCTATTAACTGTGACAGCAAAGATTTATATGAATGCAACACAACATCCACCTGATCCTGTGTCCCAGAAGTGCAAAAAAATATATAATAATGTAAAAAAACAAAACAAGAAATAAAAGGTGTTTTAAAATTAGTTATAGGACGATACATAGTCAGTTCTCACACATCAACAAGACACAGAAAGACAAAAGGACTCCACTTTCACAAAAAAAAACAAAAAAACACAGAAGCTTCATACCAAGATGGATAATGTGTGTGTGTGTGTGTGAGAGTAAGTGTGTGTTGTTGTTATACAGTCACACCACGGCAGCATACGCATGCACAAAGAGATGGTTAATAGGCACCAATGGACAATAAGCAGGACGCTCAGTGTGTTAGTTTCATGTGGAGTAAAAAGGAAAACCAAGCAGGAACCTATAGCAGTGACTGCATACACAGGCACGCACGCACGCACGCACGCACGCACGCACGCAAACACACACACACACACACACACAGAGAAGCATGCAACAGAAGTGAGTAACCGGAAGCCGAAGTCGTCTCCACACTGTAAAGCTGGCTGGCTGATGTCTGCATGCATCACACAGTTGTCCGTCATCTAGGCTGTTTGTTAAAGAGACTTGTTTCAAACACACATGAAGAGCCAAACAGTGAGTCAGTCAGTTAGGCAGTCAGCATCTCTGGTTGCACGCACGCATGCACATGTGCAAGATGTTCTGCAGCCATGCAAGCAGTGACAGCCCGCGGAGAGGAGAGTGACTAAAACGGCGAGGCTGCTGATGATACGGGTGCTGCGGGACCATAAAAGAATTGAAATGTACTGCGAAACAGAAGAGTGACGTCACAGAGCATCAGCGGATTAGAAGAGTGTGCGATTGGTTGGACTACTAGAAACAGAAGGTGATTGGTTCAAAGCCCGGCGTCATTCCTGTCACATATAGAGAGGCAGCCGGGTCATGCTGACTCAGAGCTGTGTCACCAATGCTCTCTTCCACTCTCCCACACACACACACCAGAGCTACTTTCATGAATTCTACTTTAAAGGTGCGTTATGATGCAGTTTATGGTGTGTGCGTGCAGGAACATACTTCTTTGCCATGGCTGGTCCATGCACCCATCCCTCAAACCCAAAAAGAGGAGAAGAAGCAGCATGAGCTCAACAGAAAAGGGCGTTCAGTGCAAATATACAGACAGGCAGAGACAGGCAGAACCTTACATAGAGACATAGTTTGACTAGATGAGTTATGAAGCTTTTATGTCGACTGCAACAGTGACAGGAGTCCAAACTGTGACTATGGGAGGCAGATGGAGATCAGTGCTGCAGTTGGTTAACTACAAGAAGTCTCTATATATGACTCTGGCTCATGAATACAACAGACAGACAGACAGACGGTCAAGCAGTAGGTTCAGTGCTTATCTGCTTTTCCAAAGAGCCTTTCAGTCGCTAGAGAAACAGCTCATGCAGACTGACGGGGTTCAGAATGTTGCTTTCTCACTTCTTCAGAGTTTGCAGGTTTTTATTTTATTTACATGGAAAGAGTAAACGTTCGAGTATATGACGCCCTTAATGTGAGCAGAGAGGCTGGGAAGGTCAGGTGTCTCTCACACGTCTTCTTTTCTCTCCCTGTTGGGTCTTTCAGATAATGGAAAAATCAATGATGGTCAGATTTTGAGGAGGAAACGAGAAAACAACTGCTGATGAGAAAAAAACGGCAACATAAACCGGGAGGAGCTTTTGAGGTAGATGATTCATTAATGGTGCCAGTTTCCCACAGTGTCACCCAGCTGACTGCCACCCACTAAAACACCTTCTTTGATTCCCTGCTTATTCTCAACATCTTTCGAAACTAAAGGTTTACATCGGTTTAAATCTGAACATGCTTCTTATTCATCGTCCTTACTAACCAAAGTAAACTACAGCAACTACAGCCTTACATATCAGTGCCAAAAGTCCAAAGGGATCACCATTAAACTCAAGCAGATGGAAGCATTAAACAGTCTACCTCTTATTTCTTATCTCCTCCTCAACAAACCCTCTGCCCTTCCTTATAGGCTTGTTGATTCTTGTCAGATTCTCATGCTTTCCCTGTGGCACGTCTGTCTTTCACTGTAATTTAACATCCATTCATTGTCTAGGGTTTAGAGTGGTGAAGGCGCCCATATCCAGCAATCGTCTGGTGAGAGGCAGGTTGCCAGCCAAACACAGGGAATTCGTTTTGCTAATAAATTCCTAATTTACATTGTCCATCTGTATCTGCCTTATCATAATATCTTCAATATCAAAATTCTTTTAATTTGGCAAAAAGCATATTTTTTGATAACATTTAGACTATTTATTAGATTTTTGGGTTTTAGCGTTTCATTTACACGAAACCTTTGTTTCGCAACATTAACAATGAAAACTTTAACCAACGAGAAGATTTTTAGAAGCCTCCATATTTGTGTTTGCGCGTGTTTTATGGTAAATCCACGACTTCATTTTTGTTCTATTACTGTTTTGTCCGTCCGCTGAGTGTGGAAAACGTGAATGCTAGTAGAGGTGCCGACTTTCTCTTGCTGATCTGTTGCTTAACCTTACGAGGTGCACAGGAGGAGTCATGTTTCATTCCTAACAGAAAGTTATTTTTATTTGACAGGATGACTAGCAGATGCAGGTTTTACTTCTGCAGCGTACTGCTCTCTATGTGTGTGTGGCATATCTATAACAACAGTGGTGTATTTTTCTATGTCGCTGTGAATGAAACCTTTTAGTCAACGAACCAGCATCTGGGAAGACATTTTTCAAGAAGAAACTTTTATATATAAAACGTAACTAAACCTCGGCTATATCTTTTCAAACAAAGTTAGGTTTATAGATGAAGAGTTTGATGTGCCTAACTAATGTTTTTTGAGGTCAAGCTCTGAAGACGTAGCTTTCAACAGCTAACATAAATGAATGTATAAAATATATGTTTGTTATACCTTTACATAAATTCTTGCTCCGCTGGACTGCGTACACCACACCAGTGAGCTTTTTCTTGGGTGTTTTATCCTTCTGGACAACCACTCTCACTCTGAGGTCATTGCTAAGTTTGAATTGCACCAGGATGTTGTGTCGGTTGTATCTTTCTCAGCTTCTCCAGCCACATATGGAAGGACAACGCTCTCCTATCCCTTCTTCTTCTTTGTTTGTGGTCTTTACCTGTCCCTTAAAACTGGTCAGTGTGTGCAGGTTTTCTATAAAACTCAGTGATAGAGCTTTCCCCTCTCTAGATGTTCAACAGAAAGTAGCAGCTTGTTGTCTTTAAAGTCTTTCCTCCTGAAATCGATGTTATTCTCCACTGAGATGATGTGTTCGGTAAACACTTCTACTTTGCACGCAGTTTTGATCCAGGTGTTATCTATTTATTTATCAATAGCACACCTTTACCTAAAGCAACTTACAAGTTAGGCTATAACACTTTGGTTAAAGCTAACGATAAACTACTTAGAAGGTAGAGCAGTGGTCAGTGTTTGTCTGACCAAAGCACTGGCTTCATGTTGTCACCTCTCTATTTAGAGGTTAGTTATAACGGGTGAAAATTGCCTGTCGACGTGGTTGTATTTAGAATATGTTGTGAAATAACAAATAATCAACTTGGTCAAAATCTGATCTAGTGTTAAGTTTGTTAAGTGTTATTGCAGCTTCTACTCTTAGAGGCAATGCCTGGGATTTTATATTGTATCTGATATATTTATGGAGGTAAAAATGGAATGGAAATAATCTTTTTAAGCAAACTTGAGCAATCTTGTAGTTTTTTTGTTTTTTTTGGGTCCCTGCTCCAAAATAGATTACAACAACATAACCATGTATTTTCTATGACATTCAGGTCTCGTAAAGAAGATTTGGCCTTATAATAAATGTTTTGGCATGTCAAAGTATAACAAAACGAAATGATTTTAGATTGTCCACAAAACTCTAATCTGTGCATCTTCTGTTAATAAGTGTAATTAGTAATGTTTGAGAATGTTTCAGTAAACATTCACCAAACTTTTTTAATGTGCAGCTGGCATCAAACTGTAATTTGTTTTAGACCTTCCATAAATACTACATTTGGAAACTGAAAACATTCAGAATGGTCACGTGACCTGAATTCAGTATGATAATAATATTCCAATAAGTGCTATCTTAGTCTGCTGCAAAGAACTACAACCCATTAAATGGGTCATTTACAGCACAAATCAATTGGTTTGTTTAGTGTATGCAAATTATGAAATTACAGAGGTTCATCATTTATTTACTCCTATACACACCAAAAGCAATTTAAGTGTTCTGGATATGAATTTTTGTACATTATTAAAACCACTCACCAGCTTTTAGAATAGACAACAGCCTTGTTAGCACTGGGTTGGACGGACTATCCCTTTACAGCAACCTGAATTCCTTTAGGCAATAGACTTTAGACCATGCTGATTTGTTGGCTCTACATCCGTGATGTGAATTTCTAGTGCTAACACACCTGTACATTGCTCTATTGGATTTAAATCTGTAGATTGTTAAAGAATTTGTAGTACAATTTCGCAGTGTTTCCATGTTCCAGAAAACAGGGTTAACTTGTTAGCAGTTTTCCTTTGGAACAACTTTTGCTCACAGGATTTCCAATTTTTAGACCATTTGCTACAGAATCATGACATGGATGTGCATGAAACTCAAGTTTCCTGTAAGTGGGCTGGTACGGACCGGTGCACAATACCACCACTTCCGAGTTTTAACAGTCAGCATACCAGGACTTTTCATGTCCATCTTAATAACATTAGGTGACACCATGATGCCTTAATTTGGCTCATGTGGATTTGATTTAAAAGTAGCTTTGTTTTTTTGTCACTTCTGTCCAATAAAACGTTTGATCTATAGATCGATAAACTGATCTATATAAAAATCCATGTTTCTGTCCCATGTCAGCATGACATTAAAGGGGATTGGCTCTTGTTTTCTTTCCACTTGAAAAACTAAGTGAAATTCCAGACCGGCCAGTTTGACACCAACAACCACGTTCAGAGAAATTTCGCCTTTTTTTCTGTTTCCAAATTCTGCTAGTTGCTTTGAAAACCAGCAACACTGAAATCTGTAAATTAGATTTAAGGGTTCCAGTTAATAAAGTTGGAAATGTCTGGATTTCACTATGACAACATCAAGGACAGGTGTTGCTTTCAGAACCAAATATTGCAGAGGAAATAATTAATCTCCTGAGAAACTGGAAAAAATCAGATGAGGAAAAAAGACCCAGAAGGTACGTATTGTCTTTTCTGCATTTTGTTGTTCCACTATATTACTATCGTTAAAAAAGAAGGGAAATAATAAACTCAGTACAGTGAGCCCTCCCTATAGCCACTGTGCATTGTGTTCTGCATTCTAATTGGCTAAATAGAGCGGCGTCAGGACTCAGCGGCACAGTCAGAGGAGCCGAACTATGCATACCATATTTTGTGGCCTCAAAGGCACCCGTAGAAGTCATTTTCACAAAAAGGGACCTTGCGCCTTATGTGTGTACTAGGTTCCAAAATCTGTAAAACTGTTGTTGTGCAACTTTGTTAAGCGCTCCGTTTGATTGACTGACCATTTGCTGTTGACATCGGGACGTAATCTGTACACTATTAGCCCCCATCTCACCGCTGCAGTTAAAAACCAAGTGAAACTAATGAATTCCAGGGAGTCATCCCTCCAGCCAACAGATTCGTGCGTGACAGAGTGAGCAGAGCAAACGAGCAGTTTGTCAGAGTTGAGTGCATGTCCGAGCAGTTCTGGGCAAGAGTGTGAGATTTGTGCGCACACGCTGAAAATTATTATTCATTCAGATAAACCAGAGCTCTTAAATGAATATCACGGCACGCTCAACCTGCTGGCACAAAAATCATGCCATATAAACAAGTGAAGTTGTGAGTGGTGTCTTTTAGCATGTGTCTTATAAAACGGTGCTCCTTATAGCTCAGAAAATACAGTAAATCACAAACTATAGTTTGAATTGAAGATTTTTCTGTCAGAAAACGTTTTTTGTAAGAAAATGTTTATACTTTTATTTGTTAAACAAATCCTTGGGCCTGGAAACAGGTTTTGTTCTTTGGTTTCAGTGTATATTTTAGTATTTCGTAGTATAATAATCGTTAAAGCGGTTTAGCGGAGGTGTGCTCACCATTGCTTAAATCCATTGCTTTGCGTTGATACTTACGTTGGCTAAAGACTGCATTGTTATTTGAATTTAAATGAATAAAATAATGTTAAAAAACTGTGGTATCCATCACCTGGTTAAAAGCTTTTCCAGTAGGACCAACTAGTATTATTAAAGATTCTATTTCTATGAGTTTCAGCAAACCTTTCATTGCCAGTATTAATTAAAGCAACACTCTATGACCATGGAGAGCTTTAGCTTGAAACATTAGCCTCTACGCTCTGTAAGCGTGCTTGCATGCTGAATTGAGCATTAAACACGAATCATAAAGCTCTGAGAGCTGCTGGCAAGGCCACAGACTCTCCATTGAGTTAGAAGTTTCTGATCAGCAACCATACAAAACATAAAACAACAAGTTTGCACAAATCAGCAGAGACTCGTTGTATGTTCTGCCCTAAATTGATGATAATAGCAAATGATTACAATTTCAATAGAAAATAGCTTTTAAAGATAAATTAAGTCTTATAAAGTCTCTAGCTACTCAAATATGTGTTTTTGTGTTTTTTACCAAGAGACTTTTTGGCAACAGTATTCGGAGAAGCAAAACTGCGTCAATTAACACACACCTTCTTCACGCGCCTTCACATTCCTTGTTTGTTCATCTTATTGTTTGGAATGAACCAAATTACGGTGGTTGCAAAGAGCAGACCTAAATATGACACAATCTAAACCGGAGTATAACAACAAGAATCAAGCATTTAAAATTGCGGTGAAAATTAAACAGCAAGCAATGACCTGGCAGAGGCAAGAACTGACGCTAAGCTCCATACTTTGACTGAACATCCTTGCTTCAATGATTATTGTAAGTTTTTACCTTGAAGCCAATTTTTGCAGACATGAACAAAAATATCTATCGACATATTCCTGCAAAGAGGTGAAGTGATAAAAGGATGTTAAATCGAAACACGAAGCCCAGCCCGTGTCATCGGGCTGTGCAGGATGAGGACAATCGACCCAGGCCTGTCTATTTCTATCACTACAGGTGATGGAGGGAGGGGTGGAAGGTCAGCGTGGGGTGGAATGAGGCGGGAGGGGTAAGGAAGGTAAGGATAGGCAACTGAGAAGGCAGATGAAGACAACCAAATGAAGAGAAAGCACGCATGCATGCACACACTTATTCACAGGCATCCAAGCACCGGACCAACGGCACAGGTCAAACTGCGGCTTGCCGACATGTCTGCAGATGCACGTACGTCTGAACACACTTTCAAACAGATGCACGCAGAACTGACATCCAATAAAAAGTAGGAGAAAAAAATGGGGTTGTGGGTATAATAATAAGAAAAAGGAAGGATGACCAAAAGGATGAGATGATATCCAAAAAGTGGAGAGGAAACAGGGATGAAAAAAGAAAGAAGAATGTTCTAAATAAATCTTATAAGTGTGCTTTACAAGAGCCTGCATTTAGATCCGTTACAATCTAAATAGCTCGACAACAGAACGGCTCTACATGTGATGAACAATTAGAAGAGTGTTTCCGCAAACAGGGAACCTGTATTGTGTCTTTGATGAGGAGTAAAGAAGAAACAGAGCTGAGAACAGAGCTAAGAAAGACAAGAAAACAAAAAAACAAAAAAAACTGGGACAGATAGAAAGAAGTCGGGACTTTCTGGAGACGTAGGTATAGGGTGGGTGAGGGGGGGGAGGACCCAAACGTCTGACGTCAGAGCTGGAAATACTGTTACATCATTAACCGGTTGACAACACAGCAGCAGCAAACAAAAGAGAGCAGCAGCGCAAGGAGAAAGGAAGCAAGAGTGAAAGAGGAGAAGAGAGGCGCTCCTTATTTTTACTCTTAGAAGCAGCAGAGAGTTAAGGGCTTTTATACTCGAAGGTTTACAGACTAACAGAAGCCATGTGGAAGCCATTAAGTGATGAGCATGAATTCAATGGCAATGAGATATTATGTACCATTATTAAAATGTAATCACACGATTGTTACAACAGTATATTAGCTTATTTTTAAAGACATGACACCACATGTTAATATTAGGAAACCAAAACAACTACGCTTGACCTCGTATGCAAACATAAGAATAGGTGGTGCTGCCGTTCACTCTGAACTACAGGACATCAGTGACATCTACATAGAAATCCTCGTCTTTGTGAAATCAGTCCCAATCTATGTTTGAGGATTATTGGTTGTGTCACGGGAAACCTCGTACAGAGAGAGAGAGCGGTCAGCAACCTCCTCCATGAACCAACACTCAACATCCAAAACAAGACCCTGGCCTGAGACCGGCACTGGGATGGGACCAGTCCAGATCAGACCCGAATGACACAGCCGGTCAGGACTGGGCTGCTGTTCCAACAGGAGAATAAGAAGGAAAAAACCAAAAAACAGAGGAGACATTGCACACAAACACGAGCAGCGGGCGAGCCGGAGGGGACACAACCATAGCGAGTAAAAATACCGCAGTCCACGTGCCGTGCAGAAGTGTGTTCGTGTCTGTAGATGGATGTGTCCAGGAATGTGTGTGTGTTTATGTGTGTGTGTGTGGGAGATGTCTGTGCATGCTTTCGGCGAACTCACTCCCAGGGGCTGGGCTGGTATTGGCTGTTGCGGTGGAGAGAGCTACGTGAGAGGGGGTAGAGATAGTGTTTACGTCGTGGAGCTGACTGAGCACGGAGGAGCGCCGTCTCACCGCTCCCTGAAACGAACCGCTTCGCTTGAATGTGCTCACTACCTCCATCTGCAGGACAGAGACAAAACAGCAGCATCACTCAGTGAGGGCAGGAGGGTCTGGCCTGAGTGTTTTCGTGGCTAGGGACTCTTTGAAATGTTATCTCTGGCCCTGATGAAGCTTTAGAATATGCAAAACTAATGTAACCTCCGGCAAAAAAGTTTTCATACCCATACAAAACTTACCTGCGAATATTATATATATTATACATATATATATACATATATATATATATATATATATATATATATATATATATATATATATATATATATATATATATATATATATATAT
>JAVLVB010000311.1:1012622-1034075 GCA_032876305.1 Orestias chungarensis | reverse complement strand
GTTATTTTTGATCAGGAAATGTCTTTCAAGTCTCATATAAAACAGGTCTGTAAGATTTCCTTCTTTCATCTTAGGAATATAGCAAAAATTAGAAATATTCTCTCTAGGATAGATGCTGAAAAGCTAGTCCATGCATTTGTTACTTCAAGGCTGGACTATTGTAACTCTTTATTAGCAGGAAGTTCACAAAATGTAATTAAAAGTCTACAGTTGGTTCAAAATGCTGCAGCAAGAGTTCTGATGAAGCTTAAAAAGAGAGATCATATCTTCCCAATTTTAGCTTCCCTTCATTGGCTCCCTGTCAAACTTAGAATAGATTTTAAGATTCTTCTTTTGACATATAAAGCCCTCACTAATAAAGCTCCATCGTATATCAGAGATCTGATTACTCCTTATGTCCCTAACAGAGCACTTCGCTATATAGTTAGGAAGAGGTAGAGAAGACAGCCTAATCCGGTTGGGGGAGGAACTCAGTCTTGACAGACGGTTCTCCTTTGCTCTACCTTCTTCATGTCTCATTCAATAGGGTTAAGTTATTTAAGTTTTTCTATAGTTATGCTGCTATAGGCTTAGACTGCTGGAGGACAATCTGACCACTTCTCTCTCTGCTACTTTCTTCCTTTGTCTAATCTACTTAGTTACCGTTATTTCAACCTTGTTAACCTTTTGTTTTCTCTTAGTGTTCTTCTCTCCATAGTAACCAAACCCGGGCTGGCGTTCTGTTAGCTGAGACAGCTTCTTGGATGAGAACATGGGCTGAGATGCTTCCAGTCACACTCTACAACTGCTGCTATAATCTCTATTATTTCAGTATCCTGTGCTTCTAATTTAGCTTTCTGTCTTTTCAAACCTCCAGTCGGTTGTGGCAGATGGCTACTGAGCCTGGTTGTGCTGGAGGTTTTTTCCTGTTAAAGGGGAGTTTTTCCTCTCCACTGTCGCTACATGCATGCTCAGTATGAGGGATTGCTGTAAAGTAAACGACAACACAAGCCATTGTTTCTGTCTGCTGATTCCAGAGGAGTGAATGCTGCAAGTCAATGACTCCATGAATCTGCTGGGGTTCCTTAGATTGGAAACTTTTTCAAATTGATTTGTTTATGATGTATCTTTGATTTTAATTGATTTTCTGTGGAGTGCCTTGAGACGACACCTGTTGTAAATTGGCGCTATATAAATAAACTGATTCTTGATTCTTGATTCTCTTTGCACCGGCTGCCTGTTAATTTCAAGGTCAGTTTTTAAAGGGATTTTCCTTGTTCCTTAAGTCTCTTACTAGCCTTGCACCAGCATATTTTTCCAGTCTGCTACACTCCTATGTCCACTCCTAAATTAGGAGGAGTTGCTGTTCGGATTACAAGATAACTAGTGATTCCTTTTATCCTTATAAAGTTGAATAATGTTTAATTCAAATGAGTTTGGCCTAACCCATAAAGTGCAAACCTAACGCTTCACTTTTAAATACAATTTAGCTGTAAGTGTTGGGCTTTAAGAGCATATCAATAATAAAGGTGACTACTTTTCTTTCGGCTTACCATGGCAAAGCCCACATCAGCCTTCTTCAAAGCTGGTCCGTCATTAGTCCCGTCTCCAGTCACTGCAACAACCTGCCTCTGTTCCAACGCGCTGCTATCAATGATGCCTAGACACATGGGGGGCGGGATCAGGATCAACATGTTTGTGTGATGTCTAAATGCCTTTGTGCCGCAGGGAGCACACCCAGGGCCTCACCTTTGACCAGTGTGTGCTTATCCGTCGGGGAGGATCGAGCCAGCACACGCAGTTTGGGCCAGATCTTATCTATACGTTCTTGTTCAATCTGTAAGTGAGAAGTGTGTGTGAGACGAAGGTTAGCAACTAGGCAGTCTTTTGCTGGACATCACCTGCTAACCCTGACGGAGGAGCAAGGATAAAAGAGACACATTATAAGAATCCACATCTACGATTTAGAGGGCAAATCTAAATATACTGCTTTGAAAAGCATAAATGTCGTCTTTTTTTTTTATTCTGCTACAGTGGATTCAGCGTTTTCTTGAGGACAGCTGTAATAGAAACCTCTAAACGTTTCGTTGTGGAACTGAACGAAGTATCGTGACTGCAGGACCTAAACCTACCTCTCCCTTCTCGTTCCTGATTCGTCGGTTGAACTCCTTTCCATCCATACAGATAAAATCGTCTCCAGGATGTATGATGCCACACTTGGCAGCAATGGCCCTTGCCGTGTTGATGTTGTCACCAGTAACCATCCGCACTGTGATGCCGGCGCGCTGACACTTGCGTATGGCCTCCGGCACCTTTGGAAAGGTCAAAAGAATTTGTTTACACATCATAATTCAGATGGTAAATAGTATTTTATGGAGTGCAGAACTTCCAAATCCTTGTAAGGAACATACCTCAGGTCGCACGGGATCTTCTATTCCAACCACAGTGATGCAGGTCAGCTCCGTCACTATTTCCGCCTCATTGTCCCATTCCGGTTCCGGATTCGGTGCCAGATCACGGTAGGCAATGCAGATGGTCCTCAACCCCTCACAAGCCATCGGTTCAATCACCTAACAATCAATTATTAAAACCTTACTTTCAGTCATTTGAATTGTTAAATGTAAAGTAGAAATGAGGTTTGAGGTGTAGTTAGGATGGATACAACGTGACGTAGCTGCAGGGACAGACCCGCAGTTTGCTGCAGGACGCCCAGTATGACACAAAAACGAGGTGACATAAAGCTGCCACAACGCAAACTGAACTACTGAGCTGGAATCCAGTTGTGGAAGGAGCAGTTATTTTTCTCACGGCAAAAGCTGTGTTCATCTTGAGCCAAATTTAGATCTGTCAGTCTGTCAGTCAGCTGCACTGTGCTTAGGCTGCAAACTCTAATAAGCGTGTTTGTTTCCTAACATTCGCCGTTACCACGCATCTGACTGAGCAAAGCCTTCTTGCATGTTACGAGTTAGTAATAAATGTGAGTCTGCCAAAGCTCATGCCACATTTGTTGTTTACATTTCAGGCAAAAATTCTTCGGGGGTTTTGAGTAATTTAGCGTAAATCTGAATGCGTCAAGATTTTTATTTCATGATTGTGGCAGCGCAATCAGATGGTCTTGATTAAATATCTTAATCAGGAGTCTTTGGGTAGGATTTAAAAACCAAAAAACTATCTTATATGCATGTTTGAAGCATTAAATGTTAAAGCTTTGGACCATAATCCTTATTACTGCCTTATAACACAATAATTTTAAAAGAAGCGGAGAGGAAGTACTTCAAATCCTGACAAACATCAGATCAAAGATTCGAGGGAAAACTCAACAATATGATCACGTCTTTCACAGTAAAGGTTTCAGATCATCAAGCTAATTTTAATAAAAGAAAAAAAAAGTGTAATTATAAATGGCTGTTTTTATTGATTTATTTATTTTAATATTGACGGTTTGAACCTATTTTAGAATAATAGAAGTACTTTATTCTTCCCAGCAGGGACAGCATAGCGACAAGACAGTTCACACAAGTAGTTATACTAAATAGGATCAAATAAAATGTAAAAATGCTGTAAAATATTAAAAGCAAGTAGCAGCTGAGATTCAGTCAGAAATGTATAAAAATATGTAGATATGTAGATATAACATTCACATCTATTGTTAAAATGTGCTGTGCTGCCTGTGTCTGCGATGGGCCTGCTCTCCACCTGGACAATGCTACCTGCTTGCTAGCAACCTCAATTTCAACTAAGCAGGTGATTCTGTGGACTCCGACAGCATCAGTTGCTTCCCACTGACTTGTCTACCCAGTGAGTAACAACAACTACTACATTTGGTGTTTGTTAAGTGAGTGCGTTTTAAAACCATGGCACCAAAAAAGAGTACAGTACTCTGAGGACTTTGTAGACTTAAAAGAAGCATTAGAAATCTTGACAGAAAAGGTTTCGGATGTTAGTCAACAACATAAAATAATAATGAACCAGATGATGTGAAAAATCTCCAGCTCCTAAACAATAAAAAAAGATAAAAATATTATGATGCTAGAAACCCGCATAGATGATTTAGAACAATTCATTAGAATAAATTATATCATTATTACTGGATTAAAAACAAAGGCAAGGACTTATGCAAGGGCACTCACTGCATCAAATGGAAAAGACTTGCGTGAACAGGATGAGGAATCAGTAGAGCTGCAGGTGATCAAATTCCTGAACTCCAAAGGGGTCACATTTCACAACAACATAGAAGCCTGCCACCCTCTTCCACAACAAAACAAGCTAAACCTGCTGTAATATTGAGATTTGTCAACAGAAAGCAGAAAATAGGGCTACAAGCAAGGCTAAATGCTTAGAGGAATTGATTGTGTTCATAAATGAACACCTTACAAAAAAGAATGCAATGCTTGTTAGAGAAGCTCATCTCCTAAGTAAAAACAAAAGAAAATAATGTCTACCTGGACCAACAACGGTAAAGTTTAAAGACAAATGGAACCCCTGAGGAAAGCAAAGTGTTGGTGATCAGGTGTATGGAGGACCTGGAGAAATAGCGCTAGTACAATGTGGAAATGTAATATACATCAAAAATAATTATGACAATCATGACACCAACACAAATGTTTCTATGAATACAGTAGAATACACAGATTATAAGATGCAGGAGATAGGAGACCAAATTGATCCAGATAACAACTTACTGCTTAATTTTGACATCAGTTGTGATAACTACAGATGATCAATTCAATTCCAAAGTTACTAATGTAGATGGCATATCTATCATTCATATTAACAGTAGGAGTTTGTATGCTAATTTCAATCATATAAATGAATATGTAAAAAATGTCAGTAAGCCATTCAATATCATTGCTATTTCAGAGACATGGATTAAACCAGAGAAAGGGATTTTCTAATTAATGGTTATGAGTTAAATTTCAAATGCAGAAATAACAAGAGCGGAGGAGGTGTGGCTACATATGTTGATAGAAATGTTTCTTTTAAAATCGATGATTTGTGTGAATGTATAACAATTGAAATATTTATAGAAAAAATGAAGAATATCATGGTTAGCCGTATTTATAGATCACCAGGATCATAAATTGAAAAATTCACTAAATGGTTGGAACAGACATTCTCAACCTGTCTAAACAAAGTCTGTGGGGAATGTTTAATATAATCATTTTTAATGTAAATAACCATCAAGTGACTGGAATTCATGAATTCAATGTATAGTATGGGACTTACTATCCAGAGTGCTGCTTTGATTGATAACAATTTTACAAATGTAATGGGATGACATATTGAAAGTTGTCTTCTGTATGTGGATATTAGTGATCACTTAGCAGTGTTCATAGTGTACAACTGTAAATATAGAAACTTGAATAAGAAAACTGACCAAAAGACCAAAAGAATTAAAACACAAGAATCCATAAACGTGCTTAAAAATGATCTTGCCAAACAAGAATGGAAAATAGTTTGTGAAAAAGAGGATGTTGATAAAGCGTACAACAACTTTCTAGAGATATTTCTAAGATAAAAACTGTCCAAAAAAAGTATAAAACTAAAGATAATAATAATAATAAAGATAACCCTTGGATAACAAATGGCCTAAAAAAGGCATGTAAAAAGCAAAATCAGTTATACAAAAACTGTATTAGAAAAAACAACAATAACAAACGAACACAAATACAAACAATATAAGAAAATTATAACAAATATTATGAGATCATGTAGGAAGAATCTTACAATAATAATCTTGAAAGTAATAAAAACAGTATAAAGGGAAAATGGAAAGGACTTAATGTGCTTATCAGGAACAAATAAATCTAAGCAAGATGAGTATCCAGAATATTTTTCTGATAAACAAAAATAATAACAAATATGCCAGATATCGTAAACGGTTTTAACAATTACTTTGTACGAGTTGGGCAAGACCTAGCAGAAAAAATAAGTCCATCAGAAATTAAAGGTGATGAGGTTGGGCACTGGAACTCAAATTCACTGTTTCTTTGTCCTACAGATGAACTTGAAATAATAGATATTGTAAACAAATGGAAACATAAATCGTCACATGATTGGAATGATATAAATATGTCAATTGTAAAAACAATTAAAGCTGCAAGCAGTGATGGCCGGTCCCCGCAGCTTAGCGCCGCTCTGGAGCACGAGAACCGACGGCCACACGGCGTATTCAATGATCTTGTGGTTTTCTCACGCTCATCCTTTAGGAGGGATTGGGTGGACGGGGCTTTTAGTGATGTCGACAATGTACCACACCAATATCTCAAGCACTCCTCCCTGATGATGCACAAAAATATGGTGCAGATGGGATGATGTCTCAGGTAGATATAGCTGTTTAAATTATCTAGGGGGCGCACTGTTACACTCCAATATAATCCTATTGGGCTCTTTAGAGGTTAACAAAGGTTCTTCATATATAGTTTGGTGCACATCAGATGATGCATGTGGGATGTAGACTGAAACATTTGCAAACGGCGAGGTATCGGACTTCGTCATTCTGCCTCGCCCACATGCTCCAGCCAGCAGCCAGGGGTGAGACAAAGATGCAGTATCATATCGTTGAATATCATACATGACAGGTTTAAACCTGCATGAGTTTTGGAGTAATATGCAGTAAACTAACATCAAAACACAGCTTACTTCCCTGTTAAAGGGGGCGAAGCTTAGTGACGCCAGCATAGTCGATGTCAATGTGATTAGAGCTGCTCTGTTATGAAGGACATAAAGTTTCATTGAGCCATGACCTTGCTCGTGGAAGTCATTCCACCTTGATGCTTTATGGAGATGGGTCAGATTTGGAAGCTTAGCCACGCCCACACACTGTGATGTAGGTAAAAGTTTTTCTAGGGGGCGCTGTGGAGGCATTGTACCACGTCCATCAAATGTTGGAACGCACACCTGTTGGGGGCTGGATTAGGATTGATCCGAGTGAGTTTGGTGCATCTGGGCTCCAAACTGTGGAATTTAGAGCCAAACGTATGGTAACGGCGTGAAGTCTGACTTGGGCACGCCGCCACGGCCACGCCATCCACTGGAAACTGTTGGTGCTTTAAAGCAAGTTAGACCAACATGTCATGTGTCTTTTCCCTTAAGACCATGTTGATTAGGTGAAGTGGGCCAGAGATGTAACTCTCCAAGAAAAAAAAGCAACTTCCTGTTTTGAGGGGGCGGGGCTTTAATGACGTCCTCAAATAACCACATAGGATCGTCAAGCATCTAACATGGATAAGTCATACCAACCTTGCTGCAAATTGATATTTTTAGGTGAAAGTTATAGCTGTTGGAGATTCATGGCGAATACGCCAACTTTGAGATCTGGTCCCGCCCAGGGGTGAAAGTGGGCAACAAGCTGAAGTTCAGGGTGAGAAGGCATCATGTCATTAAAAAGAGCCTGGAATCAAGCTCTTAACCCTAAGGCAAGGCAAGTTTATTTGTATAGCACATTTTCGTGTACAAGACAATTCAAAGTGCTTTACATAGGAAAAAAGAGCAGAAAATGAAAGAAAAGGAAAATAAAGAAAAATGAAACATTAAAGTCAACTTTGGATTTAAAAAAATATATAAAAAAAATAATCTCAGTTGCTATATGTACAGTTTAACTAGGCTGTTATCAGCCTGGATTTAAGCAACAGCAGAGTTGAAACCAGTCTCACCTCTTTAGGAAGACTGTTCCAGATTTTAAGAGCATAAAACTGGAATGAAGCCTCCCCATGTTTGGTCCTGACTCTGGGCATCAGCAGGAGGCCACTACCTGAGGTTATCAGAGTCCTGGCTGGTTCATATGGCTCTAACATGTCAGATTTGTACTTTGGGGCTAAACCATGAAGAGACTTGTACACAAGCAAGGCTGTTTTAAAGTCTATTATTTGAGTGACAGGAAGCCAGTGCAGAGACTTGAGCACTGGACTAATGTGGTCATATTTCCTGGTTTTGGTCAGAACTCGAGCAGCAGCATTCTGGATGTTCTGAAGCTGTCTTAAGGCCCGTTTAGAAAGCCCAGTGAGCAGGCCGTTACAGTAGTCTAACCTGCAAGAGATAAAAGCATGGATAAGTGTTTCTAGGTCTGGTTTAGAGACTATTCCTCTGATTCTGGTAATGTTTTTAAGATGGTAAAAGGCTGCTGATGTTACTGATTGAATGTGGCTGTTGAAGTTCAGGTCAGAATCCAGTATTACCCCAAGATTTTTGACCAGATGTTTAGGTTCAAGAGAGAGCGTCAGAAGGTAACTGATGACACTTTCTCTTTGTTTCTGTGGGCCACAGACAATGATTTCAAAGTTTAACTGGAGGAAGTTGTTCTGGATCCACAGACTGATCTGTTCAATACAGTGACACAATAAATCAACAGGCCCATGTTCTCCTGCTGTCAGCGTCACGTAGATCTGAGTGTCATCAGCATAGTTGTGGTAGGATACATCATGGCTGGGTATTAGCTGGCCCAATGGAAGCATGTACAAATTGAATAAAAGGGGTCCCAGGATCGACCCCTGGGGAACCTCAAAGGTCACACCCATTCGGTTGGAGAATTTGAACAAAGTAAAATCTGTCCTCAAGGTAAGACTTGAACCAGTTGAGAGCCATACCAGTGATTCCCATGCAGTCTTTTAACCTCTGTAATAAAATCACATGGTCAACTGTATCAAAGGCGGCGGTCAGAGTCTCTGCCTGCATCTGAGTTCAGGCGGATGTCATTTGGCACCTTAAAATGACAATTCCATTTATTTAAGGTGCTTCCAACCGACGGTGAAAGATTTCATTAGTGAACACCTGTAAACGTTTGCCTCTAAAACTCCCACCTAGGAATTTAAAACAACTTTAAAATCCTCAGCTGACCAAAGAACCTTAAAATCTTTGGTACATTTACAGTTTTCAGGTGAAGAAAATGATCAGAAACCTCATCGCCTTTGTCCTCTAAATTGCAACCAAACAATATCTCTTCTGATTGGCAAGCCTGATTTGTTGCTGCGGCTAATGCATCTGAGGTGTATATTTAGTGCTAAAATGTGAATTGTAACTCTTCTTCAGAGAGGAACGGAGTTTTACGCGCATATTTCTGCTATGCTCTGTTATCAGAGATGCTGTAAAAAAATAGAGAAGTGGCATGGCATGCCAACACTCCATAGAGGAGAACTACTTGAGGCCTCTGTGGAAAATCTTTTAGCTGTTTCGATGAGGGATAGATCCACTTAGAGTTGTGTTCATGATCATCTGTTGTTATAAATTTATGCTCTACTGATGTTGGAATATTGTTCAGGTTTGATTTGGAGTTTTTGTCTTATTGTTGTAGTTTAAACATTTCATATAACCCCGTCAAAACAAACACCTTTTTGATTTTTTTAAGTATTTACTGTAATGATCTGTTATGGATTAATATTAGGTGTTCATTTGTGCTGTTGCACTGTTACTGTTTTCTGAAGTTCAGTGTTTTTGGCTTGCAAGGAATGTTGGGCGCTTTCTGGAAGGAGGGAATTGTTGATGAAAGGCTAAAAAGTGTTGGCTTTATTATGGTGTGTGAGCTGCCCTGGTATTAATAAATGAATTAATCAGTGTTCTGAGCAGAAGGTATGTCTGGTGCTTGGGTGTCCCAGCAGAATTTTACAATGCATCAGAAAATGTTTTTTTTGTTTCAGACGTGGCAGATATTTAACAACTGGAAAAATATATATTCTATATTATCAAGTGATTGTAACTTGTTCCTTATAAAGATAGGCTACAGTGAAGTAAAATACTGACACGTTTTTAGTTTGAGTTTGGACTTTGCCGTGTGAGAGAGAGATCTAAATGGGGTCCACTCCCCCACCAACCCCGAGCTCCTCCCCTGAGTAACGGCAAGAATTAAAACCACTTTCACCCCTGTTCCCGCCACTTTAACATTCTCAAAAACTCAAGATTTTGATAACTTTTAATCCCCAATGCCTTATGTGCATAGTGACCAAGTTTGAAGCTGACAGCTCAAAATCTCTAGGAGGAGATCCTTAAAGTTAGACATGTATAAAAATTGAAAAACGGCTAAATTTGACCCTTTGACCCAAAATGGCGGACTTCCTGTTGGAGGTAGGGCACACCTCCAAGATACTTTTTTTTTTGTTTGTTTGTTTTTTTAGGGGTATCTAACTAAATACCGAGTTTCAGCTCTGTAGGACTTACGGCTTGGTCTATCTCACGTTAGGGGACGCTGTAGAGTGGTTTGGCCACGCCCATTTTTGATTCCATTAAAATACTGAAATTTGAGGTGTGGGACAATTTTGGGGGAAGTTTGGTGAGTTTTTGTATATATTTAGGCCTCAAATAAGCAAAACGGGATGTGGGGGAAAACGGAAAAAGTAAAAAAATAATAACAGATACAATAGCCCTTCGCAGCGCTTAGCTTCTCAGGCCTAATAATCAATGTAACTGCAAAACCCTTATCTTATATTTTTGTAATCTTTCATTTAAAACTGGAAAATTCCCTGATAAAATGAAAACGGCAAAAGTAATCCCACTAGACAAAACTAGCGATAGACATGTATTTACAAATTATGGGCCAATTACACTTTTGTGTCATAGTTTATTTCTCAAATATTCTACAAAGATATTTGCTGTAAGATTAATGGATTTCATAGAAAAAATGAAATACTTACTAATAGCCAATACGGTTTTAGATCTGGAAGATCAACATCCCTTGCTCTAACAGAACTAACAGGAGAAATTACTATTTTTTTTGATTCAAAGTGTCTTGTGGCTGGTATATTTGTGGAAAAAAACCTTTTACAGATTAGACCATGAAACATTGATCAATAAACTAGAGAGATATGGTATAAGAGGAGTTGGAATTAATGGGGTGAGAAATTATTTACAGAACAAACTCAATTTGTACAGATTGGTGAAAAAAAATCCTCATTAATGAGAATAAATTGTGGAGTCCCACAAGGATCAGTGTTAGGACCAATATTGTTTATCTTATATATATATATATAAATGATATTAGCAAAATTTATAAAAGTTTGAAATTCTTTTTGTTCGCAGATGACGCAACAATTTTGTGCTCTGGCAAAAGTGAACAACAAATTATAGAAACAATAACAACAGAAATAAAAAAAATAAAAAGCCGGCTTGATCACTACACATTATCACTGAATGTGGACAAAACAAAAGTGATTTGGTTCAGAAATCCTAAGTTTAAATCCAATTTGAAAATAGAAATTGACTAAACATGTGTAGAACAATAATATGAACATAAATTTCTTGGTGTTGTCATGGAACACAAAATGAGCTGGAAACCTCTCATAAGCTACATAGCATAAAAATATTCTAGATATCAAGTCACCATTGACATTATATTCCTCTCTAGTTTTACCATATCTTTCTTACTGTGTGGAAATTTGGGGAAATACATACAAAACTACTCTAAAGCCACGTTTTATACTTCAGAAAAGAGCCCAGCGAAATATGTATAATGTACATTTTAGAGAGCACACAAATCCTTTGTTTTTAAATGCAAAAGTATTTAAGTTGATTGACCTGGTCAAATATAAAACTGCACTTATGATGTATAAAGTAAGAAACCATTTAATTCCTAACAATATCTTAGATAAATTTAAAGATAGAGATGATTGCTATGGCTTAAGGGCCGAATTAAATTTTAAAACTATAAAAGTAAGAACATTATTAAGGCAAATGAGCATGGCTGTGCGAGGAGTACATCTATGGAATGGGCTTGGAGATGAGTATGAAAAATGTGCTTGTATAAATCGGTTCAAAAAAATGTATAAGAACTGTTTATTAGAGCTATATCAACAAGAAGAATTTTAATGACATGTTATGAAATTGACGAAATAACGAAACAAACCTCAGTATTTGTATATATGATTAAATTCTTCCCATTGTCTCATTTAAAATATATTGTAGTGCAGGACTAATGTGAAGACAGATTTGTGTGTATGTATCTATATATATATGGATTCTAAACATATGTGTATGCATGTGTACATACAGTATGTAGATATGTATGTGTATATATGTGTATATATAACCATTGTGAATTAGAGGTAGGATTAAAAGAAGCTATGCTTCTTCCTCCTCCCCTTTTGGACATTTATGTTCTAGTTTTTCTTTTTTTTCTTAGCTTACTCAAAATTGCCTCCCAATTTTAAATGTTGAAATAAAGTTCTAGTCTAAAATATTATACTTTTTTTTACCATGCTAGCTATATGCAAAATAAGAAGATCAACCTGTTGATTTTTCGAGGTGCTTATGTAAAATACAGCATGACATATAACAGTAATGTGTTATTCTAAGGAACACTATCTGATTGAAAATATTTATGTAATATGCAGACCCTGTAACCTGTTTCCTTACTTATGTTTCAATTAAATTGTTAACTTCAACTAAACCTGCCTGACACTTATATTTGCAGTATATTGATTGCTGTATCCATGGAACCAATTTGTTGGATTAAAGAAAAATTGATCAAACACAGCGCTGTGCAGCCTAACCTGTTTGACCATCTCATCTCTGTCCCGGGGTCGAAAACTGCGAGCTTCTCCGTTGGCATCCAGAATGTAGGAACACCTGAGTGTGGAAATTAAGAACTTCATATCATTTTTTTGATTGAAAGCTTTCACTAAGTTTAACTGCAATCCTAGTCTGCTTTCCTTACTTGCTTTTAGACATATTTGGTTAATAAAACAAAAGGTAAAAAGGAACTTATAAAAGTAATAATAATAACACAGTTAAAGCCAAACCACCACTCACTTCTTCAACAGGATCTCAGAGGCTCCTTTGCTGTAGAGGCGGAAGGTACCATCGGGCAGCTTGATGACTGTGCTCATAGATTTACGCACTGAGTTGAAAGTGTACACCTGGAAGAGAGTAAGGGATGCGTAATTAGAAAGAACATCGTCTAAAGCTGCACAATGTATCAATTTAAAATCCACTTTCATGAGTCAACACTACTCCACAGTCACATTTGTAAACAAATATTTAATATTATGCAGCGTTTCTTTCCGGGTATTATTAAGAACCTCAACATTTAATACAAGTAATTTTGATTCTTTGGGTCTAAATTCATTTTGATATTGAGTTTAATCAATATTTAATAAAATACCTTGATATTTAGTAATAAGTAGTAATAACTACCTGGAGTACCTATGAGCTGTTATGATATTGGACTGCCCGCCTGCTCTGCCCTCCTCCTGCAGTCAAGCTCATCTGCTCCACCTGTGCATTCCAGCCAGCAGCTCATCAGCCCACGCCATGCACCCATTTACTTGGCTGCGTGCTTGGCAGGCAGATGTCGCCAGATTTTTAAAAGCATCTTTGTGACTAAACTTCCCGCCAAACCTCATGTTCATCACCTTGACTGACGGATCTCCCAGTCTTGCCTTGCGCTCACCTCTTTTCTGATTTCTGGACTTCTGTCTCTCACCTCGCCTCTATCTGCCTTCATGTGCCTAAACTTGTATCTGTGCCACGACGCTGATTCACGCCTGAGCCACAGACCCTTCTGCCAGGCCTTGCTTCTACAAATCTGACCCGTTTATTCTCCATCGACCGTCGAATTTGGCCAAAGCCCTTGGTTTAAAACCTGAAGCATCTCACAGTGTGAGTCCAGACACTTTTCCACTACAGAGACTGTTTCTATGCATGTTTGTTTTTTATCATTTATTCTACATAGTTTAAATAAACTTACCCTTCATTTACACAGTGTTAGCTAAAATTACAGGTCCTCCTGTGTAAGCCACATATGGTTACATGAATGTATATGTTTATAGTTTTTTCCTTCCCATATGAACAGCCCTTGTTGTATGCATTACTTTAACAGTGAATGTTTTTTTAGGACGTCCCCAGTCAGTGCTATAGGTTCTGGAAAATGTTGGTCACCAGGGGAAAAACTCACTGACTGAGGGATCTAATTGACTCAAAGGAGTTTCTGAATTGCTACTGAGTTGGAAAAAAGATAGTTGCCATAGAGCCCACCTCTAAAACACTTTAAGCCTCATGCATACAAATGTATCACTCAAATACTGTGACAGTCTGTTTTCTTGCCCTTGATCTCCAACTAGATGTAGGTTTATTGTGGCTGGGAAGCTGAAACTCACAAACACTGGTGGTAAACGTCGGATCAATTGATATAAGCATTGCGAGTTTTCTTCATGTCAGGCAGCTGTAATACCAACTGATTAAAAACTCTAACTGAGACCAGTTGCAGGTTTAAAACTGTTCACAACTATATGTAACTTTTTCTAAAGCAAGAGAAAGCTAAACAATTTCAAATGAGGGTGATGTGTTTTTAGTAGAATGTCTTCTTTTTTTTTTTGCTGGGTATCTAGCATTAGAAAAATCACATGAATTTGATTTCAGAGTTTCTACCTTGTAGAGCTTCTCCTCTGGGATCTGCTCTCTCACAGTGGCGTAGTCCCGCTGAAGGTCTAAAACAAACCCCAGCAGGCCACACTCTGTTTTGTTGCCCACCTGCTTGGCCAGACCTCCCTCCACGTCCGGCGGCTGTTGAACAAGAGTTTTGGTACAAATTACGATCATAGAGGAAGAGGTGAGGCAGCAAGTGATTTAAAGAATACAACATTACTCCCACGATCATTAATATTTATCATTTATACTTGGAGAATAATTGTCTGGGGGTCACTCACTAAGATCTTGGAGGTGTAGGCGCTGTTGATGGCGATAGCATTGACCAACAGATCCATCGACCGAGGACTGATCTGTCCAGGGTCTGGGATCACACGATGGTGCACATCAGCTGAAAAATATTCATACATCAGTCAGGATGATAAATGTTACATAAATACTCAAAAGACGCTTTAGCCAGGCAGACCTGCTAAACTGCCTGATGACATAAAATTTGTAGAAAGCAACATCTACCCTATTAAAAAACAATAAGCATACAAATAAAAGCAGCAATAAGAGGTTTTTTTTATGCTGCTGTCACGTTAAAACGTCTCTCACCTATGTGGGTCTGCACTACAGTCATCCGGTTGGTGGTGAGCGTGCCGGTCTTGTCAGAGCAGATGGCCGTGGCATTGCCCATGGTCTCACATGCATCCAGGTGCCGTACAAGGTTGTTGTCCTTCATCATTTTCTGGTTATGAGTTATCAAGGGAAAACACAACAGGGTGAATGAGGGGGAGGCAGTACATGATGATGGAGGGAGTTTGTTCGTTAGGGCATAGAGAAAAAGACATGAGTGCCGAACAACAATAAACAAGTCATGAAATAATTATTTAAATGTGTCACTTGTAGCTTAAAGCTGAAAATGAACATAAAATTAGTAGAATAAAACATATGAGCATAAATTAAATGTATTGGTTTCATTTTAAAAACCATGATGTCTACTCCGAACAGCAAGTGAACTAAACATTCCTCTAGGTTTTTCTATAATGCTGAGCTCAATGTCTGGGTTGGAAAGTGCAGAAATGCCATCAATAAATAGTTGTTAGGGTTTGACTATAAACTGTGGGCAGGAAACTCCAGCCTCTTTGCCTCTGATTGGGTCTGAAATAGCTGACTGGGGTCCTGTTTAAAGGAAGCTGCCACAGACTTCAGGATCAATGTTAGCCCCATCCACTCACTAACCCAGGTTTTAAATGACCGGTTTAATAAATGATCGACTTATTTAAAATATAACATAAAGTGGGAACTCTTGATTCTTTATTAAGAAAAGGGTGAACAGATTTCTGCAAGTACTAATTAAATAAAGTGGTGGAAACACACAAGCTACCAAACCGTCCTGCTCAACACTTACGCAGCGACGTCAACTTTTTCCTTTTGCTTTGGTGGAACTAACACAACTTTTATTATTGTGGATAAGCCTTTAAATACTGAACTGGATTTAAAGAAGATCTTTTTAGAAAGGTGACACTGAGCACTTTAAAAAGTATCGGTACGTTGTGTAAAGCTAAAGTAACGCCTAACATTGTTTAACTGGGTTTATTTGTATACCTTCACAGAATAGGCCAGAGAAATAGTGACAGCCAGCGGTAGGCCCTCTGGGACCGCCACCACCAGCACCGTGACTCCAATTATGAAAAACTTGACAAAATACTGGACGTATATCGGAGTGCATTCTGGCAGCCATGTTTGACCTGCAACACACAGCAAAATACTTTTTTAGACAAACAATTTTAATATTTTTGGTTTTTCATAGTAGCTAATATTCAGTTTTGTTCTGGTAAAAAAAAATCCAGCACACAAACCTTTAACCACAAATGTGTTTATGACAAAGTACAGCATCAGAATGATGACTGTAATGGCTGACATCACCAAACCTGCAGGGAGAAAAGACAAATGCAATCAAAAAACACCAAATGATCAGAAGCAGTGGACTATATAATAGACGTTTTCATCTGCACTAATTTCCTGTAGTGTCTATTTAACTTTCATAGTTTGTTATTAAATTTGATAAGTTTTGCTTCTATGAAGATACTCAAACCAGTCAGCAAGTTCCCATCTTGCACTAGTAGCTACAGCAAGTGAAGCATTTATGGAAAGCTCACATTTTATAAAAATCACATAAAGTTTTCTTAAACATAACCAGTTTTATCAGACACATTCGTTTTGAAATTTCATTTTATTTATTTATAGAACTAAATACCAGTGCTAAAACTAACTATACCAATAAATGCCAAAAAAAAGCCATGCACTAGTGCTGATACCCATATTAATATCGCTGGCATTAACTGAAATGAACAAATAAAATTAATATTTCCCTATTTCTATGACAACTTGAAAAGTTGCTGACCTTGCCTGTTAGATTCAACTAAACAATCCTGGAATCCACAGTATCACGAACAAGATGAAAATAAACATCGGTGTCTAATATCAACCCAGTTTTACCTATTGGACTAATATCACAATTAATCCTTAAATACCAATTTAAAAGAAATGTACCCATCATCAAATTACTTACATAGTAGTGCAATTATACAAAGCCGCACACAGTTATTTTATCCAATCATCTTGTTTATGTTCTTAAACATAAAGCAAAAAGAAAATCAGAAAAAGCAACAACCTCAACTACACTGTCTGCAAATAAGCAATATACATTTTTGTTAATTTTACAGATGCACTAATCTAAAAGTTTAGCTTTTACATTTCAGTATCTAATGAAAATATTGCTCTTATGGCCGATAACTGATATAATTTAGCACCATTAAAAATAAAAAAGTTACACCACTGGGATCGTTTCTGCCCTTCAGTTAAACCTCCTACAACCCAGCACTGCATCTGCATCGTGATGGACAGTAACACTGTTTTACTTTCTGGACCGATACAGCTGCGTAAAATAATCAGCTTAAATCGGCCCACACACATGCTACAGCCGATCTACTTTGCATCCCTAATTCCTACACGATAAGTACCAATACCTGCTGTCATACACAACACAATTATGAAGAAAACAGGTTTTCTGCTCTCTTGCATGTTAGCAGGTATCAGACTTCTCTAATGCAACGTCTTATTTGTCAGAAATACAACTTGTGCCAACCTTGGTAGGGTCTGTATTAGATACAGCCTCCATGCATGAGATGTAAAATATTTCATAACGTTCAGATTCTTTAAATCTCATTAAACAAGTGACAAGCTTAGAACTGTACAGTAACTACTTTTGAACATATTTCTTTACTGAACACATGAAATGGGGACTCAATGTCTTGGTATTGTGTTGTGGTCCTCCCAGTTCATAGCTTCAGTAAGATGTAATAACAACCGTTATGGAGTCAGGAAATGTGACAAGATGTAAAAAACAACTTTAACCACTAAAAGTGCTTTGAAAAAAATGCCTTTATTTTGATTTCAGCTCTAAAATTTGATTTTTAAACCAACACCACTCTGATTTTTGGCAGCTGCACATAAGATATTATTCACTGTCCAGTCTAACTATTTCAAGTATTGTTGAGGTTATAACTGATACACTAGACTGCTATCAAACGATGCTGTAATATCCATTAGTATTACATAACAACACACCAACACAGCAGAGGGGCACACACTTTGCTCATATTAGATCTTTACAACACAGGGTCCACAGTTCTTTGGCCACCCCTTTTTAAAGTAAATGTATTTTTATCATATAATCCAATTTTATTTAACTATGTTTGTCCAGAAAGTCTGATGAATCTGATCAGACAGGAATGACTGGTAGAACAAAAGCCTAATGAGCTTACATGTTCCGCTTTTGAACAAGGATAAACTGACATTTTTTGAGGAGAAAACGACTTAGTCAGTCAAAAATAGGTTCCTGGGTTTCGCTAATAATGTAGAGAAACTTGATTTCCTCTGACGTTTCCTTTAAATCACATTTGAACAGGTTTTAACTGCAACCTTCTTTCACCGGAACAGCAAAATTGAAATTAGGAATATCCTGTCCTACAGTGACGCACAATAACTGGTCCATGTGTTTTTACCTCAAGGATCACCTATTTTAATTTTATATTGGAATGAGGCTGCAGAAAAATCTATAAAAAGCCTAAAATAGAATCCAGAGTATAATTTTTTTATCTACGAACATGCAGAATAAAGTGTCTGACAATAAACATCTTACACTTACTGGAGATCTGACTGGTCTGGGTGTTCCTACCAGAACCTTTCTCTCTCAGGCTGTACGTTTCCTGGTCGATCCTAGAGGTAAAATGGAACCACCTCCTAGTTCTTGTGCGTGAACACAACCTGATCCAAAGTTACTAAAAATGAGGATTGTGCGATGCTGTTTTAAAGCAACACTGCCTGATGGAAGACTGCATTTCCCAGGAGCACCAGCGCATAGCGCGGTAAAATCCTCATCTCTCAGTCGCCTGCAGTTGGATTGAAGTACATTTCTGTTTCCAATGTCTGTGTGACGGATGAAGAGTGATGAGGTGATGAATCTAACTGTGGTGAAACAATGTCAGATGATGACGTTAAAGATAAGAAACGGGGGAAGTGACGTATGCAGTAAAGCAGTCAGCACATTTGTAGTTGTTTTGTGTGGAAGGCAGGGTTCCTGCCACCCTCCTCAGAGTTGCTTAGTGCCGTTTAAAGCGACACGGGCCCCCTCGGGCCATGACGGAGGCGTCATTCAACGAGCTGTAAGGAGTTATGATGATATTTTATGAAGGTTGAAATGATACTTAGTGTTGCTTTAAACATAATGAACTGTTTTTAGAGGTGAATGACACATTTACAGTTTTTTTAGGTTAACACATTTAAAGGATAAACATTGTGTGTGTGGGGCATCAGATAAACAGCTTAGCTTTGTGAGGACTAATATTGTGATTTATGCCGCCTTCGCTACTCAATTTTAATTAGCTTCTTTGTTTATTGACAAGAGACAGCAAAGATGGCCGAGGCCAGATCTGAACCTCCTTCCCTGACCATTCTCTGGGTGAGCTAAGCACAACACGGTATGTTTAGTTTACATTTATATTCACTCTTCCAGTGTGCTTAAACAAATCTTAACATGAGGACCTGGTGAAAAGTATAATAATTAAACTCTTAATTGATAAAAAGGCGACACTAATGACTGTGACGTGTGTTTCCCTGTACAAAGTTTTATTCAAAACAGAACATGTCTGACAAACTTCCATTAACCAGCCACAGAAGAAGAATTTCATAATTCTCTCTGAGCTGGAAAAAAGTAAAATTAAAAAACGCAAAAGTATGTTGGTCCAGTGTTGTGAGCACCGTAAATGGAGCGGCTCCAGGTTCTGAGAGAGCTTGAGGCAGTATTGTGTTGCTGTTTATCATGAAGATACAGGTTTAATATGGTTGTTACTCCACAATTAGGCGTCTTCCCAGTAAAACCATGAATGTCATGTCATTCTGCCACGATCACAAATTACATGATCCCAACAATCGTTTTACTGCAGGCCATTCGGATCATAATCCAGCCCCAATTCTAATTACAATTTCATTCCGATCAAGCTGAATCCAATCAAAACATTCGGATAAGGACGTTTACATAACGCACTTTTAGTCCGACTTACTGTAAACCGTCTGTTAGGCAGAAACTCTGACAGTAACTGTTTCTACTCGACATCGTTTGGATTGTTCTAAAGACTCGTCACTCCTCTGTTCAGCGGTGATTCTCTCCCAGACAAGTTAATATTGCTAACATTACTCCTGTTGCCATTAAGTGAGTCATTTTCATCCTCCTGGATAAGTACTCCTTGTTCTCGCTCTGTCATGTTGACCGCCCTGGTGGATGCTCACTCAGACTGAGCCTGGCTCTACTGAACCCGTTTCTGCCACCGGCACACAGATCGTGAGCCATCATAGTAGTTTTTCTTTAGCTAGCTAACATGAATTGACTGGAAGAAGGTTGGACGTATGTAGTTGAATTTGAATGTCTTTAAATACCTGGAATGATCTGATGATAAATTACAGTAAAAAGTGATGATCTCCTATATTGTGTTAGCATGAGATAAATGACCAGAAATTAATTAAGTACTCCACACAAACACATGTAAATTAATCCAAATATCAAGAGCTGATTTCTGCACCTGCTTTGCCAATTTGAACAGCCAGCTTGGTGAGCTTTCCTTGCAGCACGCTCTTCTCTTTCTTGGGAACACTGGTCTTCTTCCTCTCTCTGTCTTCCACCTCTCCTCCCTCTGCGCTCTTTAAGGGTTGCATCTCCATAGCGACGCCCCCATCCTGCTTCTTGGCTAAAAAAACACATAAAATAAAAAACTAACAAACTTTTACTTTGGCATGCCACATACTCCCTCCACTCTCAATCAGGGCAGCAACTAAACAATAGTGAGACGAAGAATCGCAACACATGCTTACTTTGCAATAAGGCTTCACCTCTGAGATTGATTAATAAAAAATGTAAGGATTTATGCTAATTATCAATTGTAAACATTTTATAAATCATCAGTAAGTGTCTAGCATACATTAACTAAGGGGGACAAAAAGGCCAAACTAAGTTTCTTGTTGGCAAATTTTATCTACACTTGATTAGAGCTGAAACAACTAATCGATTTAATCGATATAAATTAATTATTAAAATACTTCACAAGTAATTTAGTCGTCGATTAGTTCCTTTATAACCACGTTTTACCCTAAGTGTCTATTTTTACACAATCTGTTATATCTGCGGTCAATAGGTGGCAGTAATGAGCTACCTAACGCTGTGATTTACCAGTAGAAGGAAAAATCAGCCAATCGTTAGCCTTGTTTTGCTAGCGCATGGCTCATAAACACATTTGCCCTGAGCAAGATGGCGGAGCAGGAAAATGTAGGAAAGTCTTCTTTAAGTGAACATCTGAGACCAAAACATGTCTGAGTTGAAGCAGGAAAGGAAGAACCAGCGTGGTAAAATAAGCTAATAAGAAAATAAAGGCGCTAAATACTGTTAATGAATTCAGTTCATATTCATTTAGAGTTGCAGGAGCAACAATAAAGGAACACATGTGGAACAAGACGCTCACCCCCAGCAATGTCTACCACTTACTAACTCTGTTCTAAACATGCTGGTAGAGACACAAGTTCAGATTA
>JAVLVB010000311.1:996333-1009690 GCA_032876305.1 Orestias chungarensis | reverse complement strand
CCCCCCCCCCAGCTCTTTCTATAATTGATTCAATCTACAGCCGCTGTTTCACTCAAATTAAGGGAAGAGAAGGAGAAACATGGGAGTGCAGAGAGGGCTAGAATTAAAGGGTAAACAAGCAGGAGAGGTGAAGACGAGTAGAGGACAGACAGGATAGTGGCAGTGAGGAGGTGTGATAAAGGGACTGGACAGAAACATGGTGAGGACGTGGGTTAAATTATCTATGAGTGTACACGGCCATGCTTCCTGTCGTAGCCGTTATCTGTAATCAGTAAGGCATCCGACAAACTGCACCGGCACACACGGAGCAACGTGAGAGCAGATTATGAAAAATACAAGCCTCTGGGCACCAAAGTGACAACCCGGTCCCCTACCCCCATCACACAGCCAGGACTCCCAGAGAGGAGGAAATACGGCATAAATCATAGTCACTGAGTCTTCTTTCATCTCATGTCTTTAAAAAATGGGACGATTACATAAAACCAACAAAAGGCGTTGTGTTTTGTTACGGCCCAATGTAATCCGCAACACCACTGGGGCAGTCACACAAGTTCACTACTAAGAAAGCTGGCTGTTCACACTGACCTCTTTAAGAGCCATCAGCTGTAAGATTATCTAATATTCCCTTTGTGATGACAAGCTGTGATGCTGATTTCATTTTCCAGCAGCACATGATACCTGCCTACGCAGCACAAGTGAACCATACCTGCTTTAATGACCAGTTACGTTTGCTTCTTGAGACTCTCTGTGTTTTGTTGCCTTTCATTGTTGCTTTGAATTCTGTAATGTGTGTAATATTTGAAGGTTGTTGAGCTTACAGCGTAGCTAACTGCAGTTTTAAGCTTTTTCTGCCAATTCACTTTTAGAGTGTAGATAAAGTCAAGCCAGGTTTCTTTGTATAGAGAAATTTAGCACCAAGTTCAACGTGCTTTACATCATACAATCATAACACACTAAACAAAAATTACAGTGGAAAAATAAAAAGAAGTAATGAAACTTTGCCCTCCAGATGGAATGAATCAATGTTTTGGTTTTTAATCAAAGCCAGATCTAAATGGCTTTTTAGCCTTGATTGAAAGAAACTCAGTGTTTCTGCATAGTTGGGAGTTTCCTGGAGGTTTGTTCCAGATTACAGGCACATAACAACCTATTCCTGCTTTTCCATGTTTGGTGTTGACTTTTTCTGCTTCAACACATGAGATGCAGAGACTCAAGGCAGCGATTTCAGTGACTGACATTTGCTTTGCATTACGGGGAGACTTTAAGCATCTTAGACAGAGCTGTAAAGGGACTGTTGCAGTGATCAGGTTTACTACAAATAAAAGCATTGATGGAACATTAGGCCTTTATTCCTACAAATAATCTGCAGTTGATAGAACCCATATTAAGAATAGTTTAAAAGATGCTTAATAGAAATAAAACATGCACGCTTCAGACTGGTGTTTGGTTGTAAATTGTTATTTAGCCATGCTAAATATAGCTTTGCGATAGACAGGCGTCCTGTCCAGGGTGTACCCCCGACCTCTCACCCGATATGCGGGGAGACAGGCACCAGAACACCACAAGGATAAGTGGGTTGGAATATGGATGAATGGATAAATACAACTTTAACAAGACTTTATCAACTTGAAAAACCCTGCAATGCGACATTTTAACACTGAAGTTAGTGGAAAAAAACCCACTCAGGGTAACAACTTTGGGTTCCTCTACTAAAGTTCTCTGGAGCATAATGATTCTCAGTCATTAACCAGGATCCTTGCTTTGGGCATGAGTGGGCTAACTCAGTAGCACATTTATGTGCGTGTGTTGTAGTCACGATGACTCATTTAGGACCAGTGACAAAACAGCCATCACACAACAAAGTTTATGGGAAATAAAAATAAAACAATAGAACAAAACTGCAGATAAGGGGAACTGCATCTTCAGGAGAAACATTTTACTTTCTGGCACATGTTTATTTTGATCGTGTCTCACTGCAGGTTAGCCTACCTTTCTTATCTTTGGCGTCCTCCTCCACGTCCCCTGCTCCGAGGAGGGTCAATATGATGCCCGTCTGCGAGTTGACACCTACGGCTGTCACCAGCATCCTGCCTGAGCCCTCCATTACATGCGTACCTTCACAGCAGAACACATCCGCTTAGCTTTCTTTCAAAGACAGGCGATGTTTAAGAAGTTTTGCTTTGAAAACACGAAAGCCATGAGGTGCAAACTTGCATTCATATGTTCTAACTGCAGAACATTCAGTGCCTTGCTAAAATACATTAAAACCACTCGGACATTTATGTTATATTATCAACAATGATTTTAAGTGTTTTGTTGAAATTTTTTGTCATGGACCAAAAATAAGTAAAAAACAACTGACACATGGTTATCCGTGATCTTCAGCTCTGTGTAACTACTTTTTGTAGTTTTCAAACATTATTTTTAGCAATATAGCTCAAGCTCAGTAAGAATGAAAGGAAAGTGTCATTTCTTGTCTTGCCTGGCATTGTAAGTTAGATGTGGGTCTGGACTTTGACTATACCCTTCTAACACATATCATGACATGCTAACAGCTCAATATCCAGGTGGCAGCAGAGATCTTTGGTAAGCGCTGCTAATCGGCCTCATTTGCTTTTAATACACATCTTTAAATCCGCCTGACTGAATGATTAGAGAGAAGGACGGTGAGATGTTGGAGTAAAGGATATGACCCTTGCCCATCTTGATCAATGAAAGAGACCTACAACTGCATAATGCTACAGGTATTGAAGTCACATTGAATTGAGCTGAATGTTGAACACCATTTGCGATATACAATATGAAACATGTGTTCTAATATTTACCTTTATACTAACTGGATGTTTTAATCTTTCCAAATCTTTTTAAAACTCAGTACTTCATTTTTCTGTTAATATTAATTAATTAATGTATCCCTAAATTATAGCAAATGTTGCAAATGAACAAAAGGAAGGACTGCTCGTGGAGTAAAGGCAAAATCAACCAGCTGTAAAAATAAAGGATGTAAACATGTGGTTTTGAAGAGAGGTGTTATAAATACTAACAGAACGTTTATTTGAAATGTATTTCGAAACTACAAAATCCCTGAAGAACTTTTGAAGGTGCCTGCCGTTTCTGCGGGGTCCCGATTTTTCTGATTTTTCCTTTCAATTGCATGTTGAATAAAACCTACTTACTCCATTCGGTATGTTTCATTGACCCATTATAGCTAAAGTAAGCTTAAATGTTGATTCTGGCCTCAAAGCTAACGTTAGCATGTAGGTTGCCATCAACATGTTCAGTTACACTATTGTACCTCATGTAGTACGCACACCAAGAGTAGCAAAAATGCTAATATTAGCTTAAATGCTATCATTACTATGTGACTACTTTCCAGCGTGTTCATTGACACCAAATTCCTGTAATAAATATGTTAAGTTAACCCTTACATCGAAATTAGCTTAAATGCTACTTTTAGCTATAAAACCAATTTTAGCATGTAGGCTGTCATTAGGATTCGCAATGCACTGCCTCCTACGCTATACTATGCTACGCTATGCTATGCTATGCTATGGCAGGCACCTAATAATTTATCTGAAAGCAGGATATGTTTTAACTGATCAGTATAAAACTGTTAAAGGATAAAACTGATGTGCTTTATGATTAAAATTAGAGAATGAAATGTTTCCCGGCAGTGGCTGTGGTGGACAAATGGCTGCAGATCATTTCCTGTGGCCTTCTGTCAACCATACCTGAGCTGCATGAATAGGTTGCGGCTTCCTTTGAAATGTGCTAACAGATCTGACTCTATCACTGCTGATGATTTGTCTTCCTGTGAAACTGAATAATTCCCAATAAAAAGTTAGCCATCCCTTTCCATCAGCCTAAATGCAAACTAACACCTTTTGACTAGACAAAGTCAGCTACATGCGTTTTTGCAACTGTGATCTTAATCCTTCCTAAGATCTTGTAGATCCTGACAAATATGTAGAATTAAAGCTAATTTGATGTATAAAAGGAAAAGTGAAGAAGGGACCAGGATTTTGAAACGTCATAGCTAACCTGAGAGCAGCATGGGGTCCTTGTCCACAGATTTGCGTACGTCGTCCGACTCCCCTGTCAGGGAGCTCTCGTCTATCTTCAGGTCATTGCTTTGGACCAGAATACCGTCAGCAGGAAGCAGGTCACCTAAAGCACAAATACCATTCAGATCAGCTTGTAGGCTTGTCTGTTTTGTTCAAATGATATCAAGCATACGCCAATGTTTCAATAAACAGTATCTTGTTCCCTTGTTAGGTATAGGATACTATTACACATTAGAGGGATCAGCCGTCTATTGATAGACTGAATAATTAATGAGGAAATTGGCGAAGAATCAAGAGAGCCGAGACTTAACAGCAGAGCGAGATACATTTTTATATATAAAGAGCACGACTTTAAGTATAAACATAAATATTTCAAAACAGAGAAAACTGTCAATGCAAAAAAAAATAAGAGGAGTAATGTGGCTAATCTGAATATTTACTAATTCTAATAGTAGAGGAAGACATTTTTATTTTTGTAGTTATTTATGAAATATCTACATAATTACAATGGAAAACTTGATGATTTGATAAAAATTAAGGGAAGGGACATCAGAACCCTTTTGTTTGGACACTGTTGCTGTCTGAGGGGAAAAAAACAAGTCCAAATAGTCCAGATGCTGTAGGAGTTGTTTTTTTTAGGTTTTAACATTCATTCACAGAGAACAATATCATATGGTGATAACATGAAGGCTATGCAAAAAATAGCCAAGTTACTGTTGATTTCAAAACTCTCTGTCATGGATGAACTGAACTGAAAGTTTAGTATTAGCAACGCTAATCATGCAAACATGCTAACCACTACTGGAAAACAGTTGAAAGTCAACTCCAAGAGCTTTTAAAGAAGCTCCACTCAATATGACTTTACCTTTGCTCTTAAGATGTATAATTCACTGGAGCACGGGTAGAAAAATAATTCTTGAAAACTGTTCTTCTGTTTTATGTTATAGCTCTTAAACACAAATCTGTTCCAATTGATTTTGGCGAATTGAAGAAATGTGTCTTCTTTTTAACGTAGTATGAGCAGAGTCTTATTCTCTGCTCCTACTAGATGACCTTAAATGGTCCAAGACTCTAAGTTAGCATAACGGGGCTAAATAACTGGCTGAGCTATGCTGCTATGTTATGTCATGTTTGCTGCTTACTAGATGTGGGAGAAGCATTTTAATTATTGGGGGGACTATATTCAGTCATCTGAATTATCATTTTGTCTTATTACTCTTACAACATTTCCGTCCCTATGCAAAGTAAACTTGTGTAAGATGAAACCGACTTGGACGGCCTCCTCACCGTATTTGACCTGAGCCATGTCCCCCACCACCATGTCAGCCACAGGGATTTGGATGACGTTTCCTTTCCGAACCACTGCAAACCTCTGCTCCTGCTCGATCCGACTCTGCAGACCACGGAACTGTTTTTCTTTGGACCAGTCGTTGAACGCTGTCACCAGGACGACGCATACTACCGAAAGCAAAATGGCGGCGCCCTCGATCCAGCCGGCGTCAGCCTCCCCTTCGTCCTCGGCTCCGCCGCTGACTTCTCCACACACTGAGAAGAGGAATCGTAGATGTCAGGTCACAAATTTCAATTAAACCATAATGAGTCTACGATCCCATAGCAGGTCTCAATGATCAACTCAGTTTTTTTATGTTGTTCATTTTAGTAATTAAACGCAGATCTCGTCACACTTTTGTGCGAGCAGTTCACAACCCCAAGGCGAACCACATCCAGGGAAAAAGACGTCGGACAGGAAGAGTTTAGGCTAAGAATCAAGTTTGGGGGGTGTACCAAATCTTTATAAATATATTTACTTCACTAACAAATGGGATACTTTTTTATCATAACGATAATGTCATCTATCAGGTTGAACTTATTGCTTAGTTATAATTCGGACTCAGCTATTTTTCTACTTTTTAATTATTGTGGACAGTGGCATTGTATGGCTAAGTTTTGTGGGGGAGTTTTGAGCATACCTGAATATTGGAGTGATGTAAGAGTTTTAGCCTAGGTAACAATGGATGCCTCTGTCTCTGGATGGATGTTCAAGTTGTTGAGCAATGGGAGCCGACTGTATCGTTACAAGATCACAACCCGATGAAGAAAGCTGAGAAAAAAAGAAGCTAAACTCTGCAGCCCTTGTTCACATCCAGACTTACCATGTCTTGTTTGTTCTGGTGCACAATTATAAAGCACGTCTCACGTCAATCACCTAATAGTTGGATAAAGTGCGACAAACGTGTTTAGACTTTTTTTGTTAGATATGGATGAATAATTTTAAAGTACGCTGATTTACCAGCAAGTATTTATTGAGTATTCATTTAAATACAATTAGCACACCGACTTCTTGGACAAGTTGTGAAATGTTGCTAGATGAGGTCATGTGTTAATTCTACTAACTAGTACACAATTGTCCCGGCTGTAGAGCGTTCTCCTGATCTCTGCGTCCTCACACTATAGGCTAATTTTCAATAAACGTGACAGAATGTACTGCTAATCACAGACAGATTATATTTAAGGTTATTATAATACGACCAATGATGCAAATCTCAGCTTATATTTATATTTTAATAAAACCGGCTGGTTAAAAAGTATTTATACTCTTTTCACACAAGAAACAGACAAGTCTTTGTTGGCATCACAGTAATAATTACTTACGGTACTTAACTGTTAGCTGGCTTTCTGCAAGGTTCTACTAACATTTCTGAAAAACGTTTTGGTATAAACTCCAACATTAATATATCAGATTTTAAGTTTTATTTTAATGCCGTTTGGGACGTGAATTAGGGATAAATGTCTGCATTACATCGGGATCGGCCGATGATAACCAATGATTGACGATGGTTAACGTTGGCCAATATCGTTGTAAACATGTGTATTGTCTGTCTCTGATATTAATATTTGATATTAATATTAGCCTAAATTATCATGTGGTTGCATCCCAAGAGTGAAATATTGTGTGCTTAACTTTTTAATAAAGCCTAAAAAATACTGTTCATGAAAACATTAATTGTGATATATATGCTTCAAGCGCTGCTCTTATATAACTTTATCTCCATCACAAAATAATCATTTATGTAAGTTCAACACATTCGTACAATTATTCATCTCAGAGAAGGTCAGAAGAGAGAGAATGTCTCACAGCTTTTTTTTTTCTAAGATGCTGCTTCGCTCTGCTGGGATCTGGCATCAACAAGCCGTTCCAGGTATGCAGACACATTCTAGTGCTACAGCCTATTAATGTCATTCTGTTTTAGAATAAAGGTTTTACCCTAAAAAGCAGATGGCATGCACTTTAGTAAATAAAAGTTTTGGAGAAAAATGTGTGTTATTTTTTTTCTCACTTGGATTAAATGACAACTTCACATCAGACAAAGAGAGTTTTCCAGTGAGATAAATACATCAGCTTCTCTGTTGTACATGAAGTTGGTAAGGTTGCTTTAAGGCTTCCAGCGGCCAGTTATTCTCAATAGAAAGACGCCAGAAACACTAAAACATTCTTGTTCAGTTCTAAACCAGAACAAGATTGCTTGAAAATGCAGAACTGGCCGTGTAGCACCAGGTCACAGTGTGCATGTGCGATGCTACACTGAGGTTTCACACTGAACCACATTGTCCCATATTTGCATCCTCTGTTCAGTCAGACCACTTCCTTGTCAACAGGACAACACAATCGAACAGTTATTTGTTTGAAAGCTTTTGCTTCTGCTTAACAAGATTTCTTTTTTTAATCTTATCAACATATAACAAAACAAGAAGAAAATTAGAAACAAAATGTTAACCTTATTTCTAGGACTCCTACACGCTACCTTGGGACAAATGCTTGGCCATTGTTTCATTCCACATTAAGGCTGCACGATAAGAACGAGCGATTGTACATATATTTTTGTCTTCCTCTCTTCTAACCTGTGCTTCCGACTTTAGATGGTTCTCTGTTTTAAAGTGAAAGAAAAAACATTTGCTATAATCTGCAGTAATTATTTAGCAGTAAATGTATCTAACAATGATTTCACCTCCTACAATGACAAAATATGACTATGTGAACTAACATGTATATACGTAGGATTTTTTTAAACTCAATAAAGGCTTTAAATTACAGGAAAATTAATGATTAATGTGTTTTCAGTCATGTAGGACAGATGACTAAGTGTTTGAGGCTCAAATGGAAAAAGGTTTGGAGACAAACTTCAACTTCATGTGTTTTCACCCATACTTGCATCTGACTGGTCAATCTATTCCAAAAAGGCAGATCCACCACTGGAAGTGGACTAGTCCTCAGAAGTAACACAAGCACATTTTGCACATCAAATCCAGAGGACATGCTCATCTGAACCAACAGCTGAAAGCAGTCCTAGTTCAATTGTACAGGTGTTCTGTTTATCCTTGCTACCACTTTGTATTATTTGTGAAACGTTTGTGCAAAATTTGTTTGAGACTATATATATCCCTGAAACATGGAGAAAAGCTCAGCAGGATAAATTCTTGTAGCTGATAAAGTTCTCTAATTCCTAAAGTTGTTCCAGAGAAACAAATGTTGTCCTTTTTTTCTCTAAGAACAAGAAAATATCTTAGAAGGCCTATTTAGGCTGAATCCTTTATTTAAAACTTCAGAAAACTTCAGATGCTCTTAGCAATTGTTAGCAATCTAAATAGTAAAATTGTTAGTCTGATTTAAATAATTATTATTTTAATAACTAAAGAAAGAATTACAAACATTTAGTTTGTAAAGTAGTTTGGTTTGTTTTGCTTCTCTGGTTTTCCTTTATCGGTTCTTTAAATTAATTGGTAAGTAAATATTGTTTAATTCTTTATATATTTTATTCTTTAATATTTTTTACTGTGTCATCTGTTTTTACAAACTTAATTGAATTGTTAATGTTTCAGTTGACTGCATAAAGTATAATTGATCAAAATACAGAAATGGTCTTTCAATATTTATTAAAGATAAATCAATGGAAAGGAACAAAATGATAACTTGCAGGATCGGTTTTGCAAAGCTGATTGACTTATAAACATCAATAGAAATTTATATAGTTTAAACTAACAATAGCAATTTAGGGCACAGCAAAACAAAAGAAAAGTATAATAAAAAAAAAGTATAATGTTGCTTCTAGAAGAAGGCTTAGATTCAGGCCCAAAGCAATAAATTGGGCTAAATTTGGCAATTTAATTTGTGTTTCTTACATATATAAATATATATATATTTAAATAGCACAAACGTTTCTTTTATGGTAATTTTCTAATTTAAACATTTTAAAACCAAAATAAACAGCTGCTATAAATTAGGATTTAAGTGTTTCAGTCAAAGTGAATGGTTTAGCAATTAGGAATAATAATACAAAATATGTATAAACTAAACCATATTACAGGTGAGATTGTTGTATTGGAACATATTAAAGATTAAGATAGCTTTATTTGCCAGGTCCATACAGGACATAATTACACCAAGGCAGCCATTTGCAGCGCCAGGTAGGCAGTAGTGCAAAGGATATTGCCTAAGGACCCACACGAGATGCTGTGGTGTATTTTTGCCCTGAGGCTGGATTTGAACCGATGACCTTCCAATTGGAGGTCAGGCAATACACCACTTGAGCTATCCAACCTCTCATCTCAGTCCCTTCAGCCCTTCCCACTGAGGTCAGGTTGGGTGAGCAGGATTTATTTTTTCCTTTTGTCATAAAACAGTTGCCAACTAAATTGTCTAACGCAGATGTTCTTTAAATTCCACTTTGAATACATGAAAGCCAAATAGATCTTTTCACCACTTTGCACAGCTGCTGGCTGCTCTTTATGTGTTTCCAGCTGTGTAGCTAAATCCTGTTTTCCATTCAATACTATCAGAAGCCTTTTTATGGTAAGATGCCTTTCGTTGCTTTTATGAGTTGTTGTTCCATGTAAAACAAAATGTTTTATTTTCTCACCTATCACTGCCCTACACGTCCCCAAACAACCACCAACCACCCCTTTTGCCCCCATCCTTACATTCACTTTCTTTCCCAGGCGGCTGGTAGAAGGAGAGACCGAGTGAGATGATGGCGGCTGCCTCCAAGATGATGAGGGTGACATCCTGTAGAGCCTCCCAGACCAGTTCCAGGAATGTCTTGGGCTTTTTAGGGGGAATTAAGTTTTGGCCGAAGGTTTGACAGCGACGTTCCAAGTCTGCCGGGTCGCCACTGACACCTGAAATAAGAAAAAGGTGATACTTTTTTTTTTTTTTTTGGAGAAGCAAGAATTACTGAGGGGTGAACCCCCATACAACAATCAGTATCACAGTGTGATTCGCCTCTGTGTTTTACCTATAAATACAGATGTTCCACAGGATTACAGCTATCAGGTTTTTTTAGAAGCACATCCAAGAACCCAGCAGTCCCTGGGAATTAATTCCCATTACACACAGAGACAGCAAGAAAGAGAAACCCAACAAGTCACAGCAAAATGGTCAAAGCGTTCTCTCCCAGAAACAGATGTATTTACAAATAGTTTAAATGAAGAAATCAAAAGGCCCACACTTGTCCAAAACATTGAAGGACGTCAGGCAGGCGCCAGAGGACAGTGATAAGATATTTCAAGGTTTTAAAAAGTTCAAACCTTTGATAAAGTGGGAAACACAGTGACCTGAATTTTCTCTCGCTGTATGGAGCCTAGCACACATAAGCACTCCACCCCCCCATCCCCCATTCAAAAAATAGGGTTTTCATTTTATTTACATGCAACCTCTATTTACTTAAAAATATTAAACTCTGAAGTTTAGCTCCAAACTTGATAAAAATTAAATAATTAATAAGCAACCTAATTATTAAGCCCCAAACTACATATCAATATAGCAAACTAAAGATGTAGTTGGTAACTTAATTATTATACTCCAAACTAATTTAGCTCTAATGTGAAAAGGGAAGTTAGCACCATAGTTATTATGCTCAAAACTAAATATTTTACCAGCAAACCAATTTTTCAGTTAGCAACCTAATTATTCAGCTCTAAACTAAATATTAACTTAACTAAAACTTCAGTTAGCTGAATATTTTATTTAACAACCTAATTATTCAGCTCCAAACTAAATATTCAGCACCAAGCCAAACATTAACTTAACTAAAACTTCATTTAGTTAAATATTTAGTTAACAACCTAATTATTAAGCTCCAAACTAAATTTTAACTTAACTAAAAATTCAGTTAGCTGAATATTTTATTTAACAACCTAATTATTAAGCTCCAAACTAAACACTTAGCTCTAAAATAAAAAGATTCAAAAACCTAAATACTACGGTCAATTATAAATCTTTAGTCGGAAAACCAAACGTTTTGTTAGCAACCTAATTATTAGGCTTAAAACTTAATATTTACCTCAAAACTAAAGATTTTATTATCAACCTAACTATGAAGCTCCATGCTAATTTTTTTTGTTAGCAGCTACTGTCAATTCATTAGTCACATGAGCAAAGTTTAGTTGCTCATGCAACTAATTTTATATTGTTTTAGTATTTTACTTTAATTTACTTGCATGCAAATTACCTAATTTTGCCCTAATATTTAAATCCAAACTTTGCAAACATTTACTTTGCAAATTCAACATTTTGTTTGCAATTTAAATATGTAGCTCAGGCTTAAATATTTAGTTTGTTACCTAAATACTTTGTGAAATAAAACCTGCAAATTAAACATCTGGTCTGGATCTAAATATTTAGCAAGCGAAATAGAATTCTATTTGCAAATGAAGAATGTTATCTGTGACATTTATAACAGGGTGAAAGTAACTCTTAAAAAAGTAAACCCTTTTTTCTTAGGAAAGGCTAAATAGTCCAAACAATCTTTAAAAACTTCACCACGTGAAAAAAGACACGTCACACCAACATTCCTGCTTTATCATTACATTTCCCAAACCTGAGGCTGGATATTTGCTAAGCAGATGAATGCTTAGTTGTTACAAAGGTTAATTCTAAAGCTATGGTAGGTATTTCTACAGAGCTGAGGCTTCAGAATTACAAGTAAAGGCGGATGGATGAATGACTATTTTTATAAATAAATGAATGGATGGATTGGGGTGAAGCATTTACGGAACCAATTTTATAATGAAAGAGGAAAGGAAGTTTGTAAACTTACCTGTACCTGGTGACTAAAGACTATACTTTTCCAGTATTTTACAGTGTTTCAGAGGCTGTGAGAATAACTGCTGCTGTCCTATTTAACATATTATCAGGACAGACATTTTATACATTTTTCTTATAAAATTATATACATTAGGTAAAAAATAGATTTTAAAAATCAAGGTTATTACATTGTAAGAATCTTTTATTAGTACATCTTCAGTCCTTTTAGTTTCCATTGACTGTGATCTCTCCAGACTCAGCCTGCCTCTTCTCCATCACTGACCAGTGGATTTTCTTCATATCCTTCATAACCCGGAGGAAGGTTTGGTGGCTTATGTGTTAATCTAGATCAACATATTGATAGTATGTAAGTTTTTGCAAAGTCTGCCTCAAGCTGCAGCCTCCTCAACTTCCTCTCCCCCTTCGGCCTCGGCAGTTTCCAAGGTGACCGGTATATTAGGTCCAGGGCTTCCTGTGTTTAACAGGTTTCTGCCCAGCAACAGGTGATGTCATTTCTCCAATGTGTATGGTTTTGAGAGGAGTTTTTTATTCTGATTGGCTCTCAGCAATAAGGAGAGGCGGGGATTTCTATGCTGCGGTTGGCTTACACGGGCGGCTATCTTTCCATCCTGGATGAAACATGCTTTGCTGCAGGGGTTCATGTTAAGCTGTCTGTGTTGCAGAAGGGTTGTGAGCAATAGTGACACTCAACAGGGTTCAGGCCGAGGCACAGAAAGGAGCGATGTGAAAAAAGTGACCTAATACTGTGCACTATTTTCTTTCCCTCGCTTCCATCTCATCCCTCTTCCATAGCTCTCTTCCCTCTCTCAATCTCTCCTTGATGTGTCCTTGACAATGCGGCAAGCTGTTCGAGCTCTCCCTCCTCACCCCTTAGCTTTCGCACAGTCTCTCGCTCGTTTTTCAAAATTGCCGTCCCTCCTACATTCTGGCTGTTAGGTGTGAATATAATGGTTTCATACTGCAGTGCTGGTTATCCATATGTGCCAGAGTGAGGATGTTATTTCACTCTGTTGGTTTTAAGCCCCGTCCTACTTTGTGTATCACATTACAGATGATGCTCAGGACCAAATGCATCACGGCGCCTCGTTGTTTGCCCGTATTTCACCATCCAACGCCGCAGATTCCAGTGCTTTCATTAATTCAATCAAACTCAAACAAGCAGAGCATGCAACGGGTCCTGAGCAGAGAAATG
>JAVLVB010000311.1:950972-969943 GCA_032876305.1 Orestias chungarensis | reverse complement strand
ACTGTCGCTACATGCATGCTCAGTATGAGGGATTGCTGTAAAGTCAACGACAACACAAGCCATTGTTTCTGCCTGCTGATTCCAGAGGATTGAATGCTGCAAGTCAATGACTCCATGCAATCTGCTAGGGTTCCCTAGATTGGAAACTTTTTCAAATTGATTTGTTAGAATGTATCCTTGATTTTAATTGATTTTTTGTGAAGTGCCTTGAGATGACATCTGTTGTAAATTGGCGCAATATAAATAAACTGATTCTTGATTCTTGATCATGTATAGTGGCTCTGATTCTCACTAGACCTCTTGTGCATGTATTGTACAGTACAGGAATCTTTTAACCCGGGGCACAAGGTCCGATTTCCGGCAACGTTTAGATGCATGTCTACAGAGTCCAGTAATCAGGTGATCAGTAGGACTCTGGAGCAATGGACTGATCCTGAGGAGGTGATTCAACCATTTGATCCACATGTGTTGGACCAGGGACACATTCAAGGTTCCTGTTTGTGCATTAAGCAGACGCTTTTATCCAAAGCGACTTGTTAAACTTATTATTAATTCTGACCATAAACTATGTAGAGAAAAATCCTAAATCAGACCCAATGGTGACAGTAAAGTGGTAGAGGGAAGTACAGAGAGAGTAGTAAAGGGGTTATAGAGGTCTGGGTAAGAGTTAGTATAGGAGATGATCTTAGTAGAGGTGGGTCTATAAGAGTTTCTTGAAGACTGACAGGTACGCTGCTGTTCTTGTAGAGCTTGGTAGGTCATTCCAACATCCTGGATTGTCTTAAGTGTGGTGTAGGCACTGCTAGATGACAATCTATTGATGACCGAAGCGATCGAGCTGTTATATCAGCCTTTGCAAGAGTATTCAAGTAGATGGTAGCTGTACCCTTAAGGACTTTGTAGGCTACCATCAGGGATTTGGATTTGATGCGGGCAGCCAGGGGTAACCATTGAAGCTCAATGAACAGAGGGGAGACATGAGACTTTCTGGGCTGATTGAAGACCAGACACCCCGCCGCGTTCTGGATCATTTGTAAAGGTTTTACCGTACAGGCTGGGAGACTAGACAAGACTGATATTTTTAAGGGATTGTTCCATTCGGGGTATTTTATTATCAGGACTGTTCAGTCATCCATTCGGGGTGCGTCCCATTCTTCAGTGGTTGGATCATTAATGCTGGCAAATTCTCAAGGAAAGAAGTCAACTTCTTAAGGCAGCAGGAGTGGATTGTGCCCACGGTTGGTGCTCTCCAGGTATTCATACCCGAGACTCTTGGTTGGATGTCTGTCTAGAGTTTGTCCAAGGAGATCTGTGTTATCCACTCTTTTTTTATTAACCACTGTGCATCATTGCTATGCGACACTACCTCCATCATAAACATCTTTACTATGATGTTCATAGGAAAGCTTTGTTGGGTTGTCTCATCCATCATCACCCTGCGATCAGGAGTATATGTCATTGAGTTTGATGGAAACAGCTTTTTTATTTATTCTTCTATCTTCTTTCTGCATCTCTTCAGTCGGACAACCAAGACTCTAAGGCAGGGGGGATGTTCACTCTTACGCCGAGGGCTACTGGCTACTGGAGTAGTAGAAAAACAACAGTGCCTTATTCAGGTTGATGGTTCCTTTCACAATTGAGTGCACAAGTGCCTAGGGTGGTCCCTTCACTTTCTATAAAAAAAGAAACTACTTTCTCTTGCTGGTGAGTCTCCGTCCTGAACAATCCTAATCCCCCTGCCTGTATAGCTGAGTTTATCAATCATAGTTTTTCTTACAACTTAGAATACATTTATATTCAATTGTGGAATCAGGTCTCTTGTCTGCTTAACAGTAGAATTGACCGGTTAGCCTTGATGGTGCCTTTACTTATTCTAACAGAACCCTTTATAGGATGACTCCTAGCAGTTTTCATTGTTTCTTTGTTTTCTACCATGATGGTAATAGTCAGTTATCTTGCTTGGGAGTAGATGCGCAATAGTACTTCTGATAATGTTTATTTTTTTTTTAAGAATATTGTACATTTATAGATTTTTTTTTCTGTAGAGCATACACGTTTAGCATTGTTGCAATTATAAGCAACATTTGTATGACATCTTTGTCTACCCCAATGCTTAAGAACTTGAAAATACAGTACAGACCAAAGGTTTGGACACACCTGATTCAAAGAGTTCTCTTTGTTTTCATGACTATGGGAATTGTGTGAATCTATAATTTCCATAGTCATGAAAATAAAGAGAACCCTTTGAATGAGAAGGCGTCCAAACTTTTGGTCTGTACTGTATCTTAAGAGCGTTTTCTTTTAATTTTCAGATTTTTGATTCATTGTGAGTTCGTTTTGATCCTCACACAATCCATTTTAATTGATTAACAGCCGGTACATCTTAAAAAAAAGCTGTTCAGTTCTTATGGTTGAAGAAATCATGTGTAGCACGATTACATATTTTAATTTTAGATCTGTAAAACAGGTTCTTCAATAAATTTAAACAACACTTTATTTACAAGGTTTGTATTTTGTGATGTGATTTGTAGATTTTGTGTGATGCAGCTTTACAAGGAAAACCCTATTTGAGGTCACAATTCCTTTACTTTTTTTTATTGTACATGTCTCATGTAATATTTTACATGTCTCATGTAATATTAAGAGATGTCCAACAGTGAGAAATGTCTCCCCTGAGTGGCAGAAACTGAGACTGCAGGTAGGATTTTTCTTCTTCTCGCAGCTCCACCGCCTAACTGGGGCAGAAACAGTCTTTTCTACATCGGATGCTCACATGTTGAAACACACCGCTGAACCACAACCGTCAGCTGAGCAGAACACACTCCTGTTCTTCCCACACAGACGCCATCAGACGCCATGACGCCGACCCGCTCTCTGTCGCATTGTCCTTCAGATACACTTGGCCTCCATGTCATACAGCCGGAGAAGGTCTGAGATCACAGCGTCGATGTCCGCTTTGGTCACGTCCTCACACAGCACCTACGCATGCACAAACACACAACCCACACGTTCAGCTCCACACCTGGCCTCAATAAACCAGGGACATCAAAGGTGCGCACGCCGTTTCAAACGACCCAGATTCGCCGGCCTTCAGGGATGAAGCAGGAGGTCTGCCTGAAAACAGACTTTTCTCCATTTAAATGTGAATCGGATGACTTGTTAAATGAAATCTGTGACAAAAGAAATCCCATTCGGGGGGGAAAAAAACACTATAATTACCACCAATAATAAATGAACGGCTAACGGTTACATAAGCCGCCTGTGCCTTTGAAGACTAGCTGCAGCCGTAATGTAATTTAGCTGGAGAGCGCTTTAAAACAACACAGATAAAGCATCTTTGGACTCGTTTTTTACCTCTAAGCTGTCGCACATAAATACTCAATACCTCTTTATCCAAGTAATAATTCTATTACCTACATTTTTGTTTCTTTGCTTATCTTTAACGTCCCCAATGATCAGAGCAAATTAAACAGCAGTACACAATAACTTGGACCAAATAAATTACCCAGTCTGTTTTAAACTCACTTAGCTTTTCTAGCTTTTAGTATATTACTGCTGTTTTATGTCACGTAACATAAATAGTAATGCAATAAAAATAAAGTAATGAGGTTTTGGTTTTTTGTTTGTGGTGTATTTAGATACAACTGAGTACTAAGACCACACTACCACAACCATTTATATTCAAGCTGTGAGCAGGCGAGAATAAAGTTGTAATAGTACAAGAAAGGTTAAAGGCAGACATGTATGACATTAAAATTAATAGATTCTGGGATGACGTAATGTCAGAAATAGATGCAGACATTTACTAACATACATTTGCAATATAAAAAAGTCTTCTAAGACAGAGGAGGTAGGGTCAGGATCTGATGCAGCCATAATTGCAGCTTCCCTCCTATTGTCTCAAGAATGTATTCTGGACGCTGTTGAGGCGTTCGTGGCTAATCTGACACGCTACGGCTCTTCTGCAAGTCTGAGAGTAATTTCTTTCCCCATCATCCTTTTTAGGGCAGCAGCATCACAGTCAGGGACTTAAAAAGGCTCAACAATCTAATAAACAAGGCTGGTTCCTGTTCTAGGGAGGACCGGCGAGAGTGTCATCTTTAGAGATGCCACAGCAGATCTTTACTTTTGACAACCATCATCATTCAGCAACACATTGAAGGATTTTGTCCAACATGATTTACAGCAACATTTAATTTCCTTTTGGGAGTATTAGAGTATTTTTGTCTGGGATTGAGTTAAGATTCAGCAAAAGAGCTCAGATGGTCTCTGGATATCCTTAAATGACCAGTAAAACCTTTAGAGAACTTCAGTACAGTTCTCAGTTGTTGTTTTACAAATGTCTCACTTTAAATCAGACCAAACCATTGTTTTATCTAAACCATACCTTTTTGGTTTTTCTCCTTTTCAGCAGAGAGTTTCCTAATTGTTCCTCTGGAGGTATGTGAAATTCATACGGAACCTTTTTTTTAATTTGGTGGAGAATTATTGTTCCATGATCAACTTTACATTTTCTTTTTAACTATCGTTCTGGTGTCTGAGTGTTACAACAGAACAGAACAAAAGAGAGTTCTCCACACTGTGCAGCGCATGTTTGGTGAGTAAAATGGACCGGATAAAACAGTTACCATACACATTTTAAGAAGTACTCGTGAATTATCCCTTCTTTAGGACTTTAATGAACATCAGGGGAAGATCCAGTAAACCTGATCCTGCTGTGTCTGGCCTGCCTATAAGGGGACAAACTCTAGGTTGGGTGGGCAGCAGCTGCAGCACAGTCTGCTAGCTTCCCGAAAGCACTTTCAGTCTTTGTCTGACAGCTTAACTGCCTCCACACATCAGCTTACACTTCAATTAATTTGTACTGTTAAACAGCCTCCGGCTATCTGACATCTTAGCTGCTGTCGCGGCTCACACATCGACTGGTGCTTCGGCTGATTCTGCATCACGTTTCAATAACTTTTATGGTTTACAATTTACTGCCTTTAATGAGCTTTTTGGGTGACATTTTAACTGCTTTCATTGACTTTCACTTAAACTGACAGTCAGCCATTGAGGCTTATTGGCTACATGTGAGAGAACGTGGGAATTTGAATGTTTGTTACAGTGTCTGATTTGCAGAAATCGTGCAAAATGAAATCCTTACATTTTAGAAAATCGTAGATCTAAGATAGATGTGAGATAAAGAGACAGTTAAATAATCTGCAATTAAATAATGCAATCCCTTTTTAGGAATCCAAATGCTGTAGGTTTAGCATTAATGTTGAAGGCGGTAGTAGGAGCTGGTCATAATTGGTTTTGCATGCTGTGCATTTGTAAGGATTTTTGCGTTTACTTTCAAACAGTTATATTGGAAAATACGTGGAGGTGATGAGATTTTATCATTTAATTTAGCTTAAAAATTTCTTGTCATGATGAGAATTGGTTTTTTTTTGTCACAACGGTAAATTAAGAGTAATGATGTTTTGAAACTTGCATTCAAACCTCAACAGGTGAACTTAATGTGACCTTCTCTAAGCTTTTGAATGCACCTGTCCAACTGTTAAATGTTTCAGTACTTTTCGCACATGTTGCTGTTCTCTAACGAGGAGCTTAACGGCAAAAGTCACAACAGGTGTTTGATCCTCGAATCCACCAATAAATGTCCTGGTTCAATTACAGCTGGTGTTTAAACAGTCGTCCTCATCAGGCTGTTCACATTGAGACGTCATGAGACCAAGATGACACCTAACAGTGGATCAACAGCACCCGGCCCTTGCTAAACAACCTGGAAGGGTACCTGACCACACCAGCAGGCACAGGCGTCATCGTCTTGCATGGGCCGGGGAGCATTTAAGCTGGACGAGGGACCAGTGGGCCTCAATGCTGTTCTCTGATGAAAGTCGATTCACGTTGAGCAGAAATGATGTTGGAGACGTCAAGGAGAGATCTAAGCATCAGCTACTGTAGTCACCAGACCAGCTTTTGGTGGTGGGGGTGTCACAGTGTGGGCAGGTGTGTCCAGTCTGTATAGACCTGCCCTACACTTTGTGAATGGTACAGTGACAAGCCCATACTACCTGAATAACATCATTAATCCAGTGATTGTGCCCCTTCATGAACAACACAGGCCTGATTTCATCTTCATGGACGACAATGCTCCAGCTCATCTGGGTCGCATCATCAGGGAACGGCTGTTGGAGACTGGTGTCCCTCAAATGAAGCGGCCTGCACTTTCTCCAGACCGGAATCCCATTGAAAACCTGTGGGATCAACCGAGTCGCCGTGTAGAGGCTCGAAACTCTGCACCCCTAAACCTCAATGACCTGAGGGCTGCCCTTCAAGAAGAGTGGGATGTCCTGCCTCAGCAGACAATAAGACGACTTGTGAACAGCAGAGACGACGTTGTCAAGCTGTAATTGATGCTGAAGGGCACATGACCAGTTATTGAGACGTTGACATTTTTTGTTGTGGTGTACACACCATTGTTGTTAACGTTTGTTTCAACAAAGTGTTTGAGATGAGGAAATCCCCAGTGCATCCTTCTACTTAAATGTCCAACTTTCCTGATATGATGTCACTGTAGCGGGAACTTTTTACATTTTCCACAAATTTCACCCGAAAGCCAAATATCCCTAACTTTTTGTCATATATATATATATATAAAATATAAAACAGGTTATAAAATGGATCCTTAGAAAAATATATAATATCTTATCATATGGTAAACATAGATTTTTAGGAATGTAACTTAGTGAGCTATTACCTGTAACCTGTCTTACAAAAGGTGTAGGTGGAAAAAAAAGTTATACTGTCAGCGGGTCAGAGTCCTAGAAAATCTGGACAACTTTCCAAACAGAACAATTGCTCTGCCACCCATAGATGGTCTAATTCTCAGAAGCCCACCTGCCACCACGCCTTCTCTCCGGCGGGTAGCTCCACTCCATAGCTGTTCAGTGCCAAGTAGAGAGCAGCTATGGCGATGTGCTGTGGTGTGTGGCGGATGCACATGTCTCCATGGTGACAGTCTCTCAGCAGCGCCCAGGAAGTCTCAGCCACAGGAGTTCGAGACCAAGCATGGCGGTTCACCAGTGACTTCACAGACAGCAGGTAGTGGAGTAAATACTGCAGTAAAACAGGCAGAGATGGGGAAACGTGATCACTCGGTCTGTGAGCGCAGAACAGAACTTTTTCTCTTTTGAACATTTTAGTTATTCTTTTTCTTTCCAAGTACACAGTTTTGTTATGTTTTTAATAAAATAGTTCCACACATACAAACTCGACACCTCAGCCACTAGATGACAGTGCTTGTCAGTTTTTACACCATGATTTTTCACTATTATGACATAATTAGCCAGAACGGCCACTGTTTAAAGACTTAAATGCAAGTAATAACGGAGTCCTAATAAAATGTTAGCAGTCACTTTTTAAAGTTACTGTGGTTCTTGAATCCTTAGGCTACGCAAAGTGAGGAGTGACAAATTAAAACAAATAAGAATAAGCCATTTAGATGGGCCTTTAATTTACTGCAACTGTAAGTAAGTCCACAATTAATGTATTGACATAAATCAAATTTCCTGTCATAAATGTATACTTTTCAGTTTAAAAACATCATCAAGACAAAATCATCTCACTCAATGGATGAAGAAGACATTTTAAATTAATTTATTATTTGATTCAGCAAAGAAACATGAAATCATACGAAATTTAGGAAATAATCATTGTTAGTTTAAATTATAATCAATTCATAGAGTAAATATTTTTTATACGTTTACAAATTACATCTGTATTTATCCAGTTAAATAAAAAAAAAAGACAAATTTTAAATATTTGTTTTATAAATTAGTGATTTACTGGAGACACATAAATAATACAAACTCCAAAACATGCAACCGAAAATAAGGCAGTCGGTAGAAAAAACCTAAAACAAAAATGTTGCAAACTGCAGAAAAAGGAAGCAAAACATGAAGCAATTACAATAGCACAACCAACAAAATGCAGAAATCTCTCTCCATAAAACGAAATGTGAAGCAGAAAAATCAAAAGAAATTTAGACGGTGCCAATTATGTGTGTCGGTGGGGTTCCAGCTATCGGTTCGGTCTACGAGTTTGCTCTTAACAGCATGTGAGCTTTTTGTTTCAGGTTGAACGACATTGACTTTCTCCATTTAGTATGTTGGATTTTACCTAGTATAGCTAAAGCTAGCTTAAATCCTACTCTTTGCTATAAAGCTTACGTTAGCATGGAGCGTTTCCTATCACATAGCATAACCACTTACACTAATGTACTTACTCCGGTATCTACATGTTAGTGTATAAGCCAATAGTAGCTACTATGTTAAAATAAAGTAGCTTAAATGCTATTATTAGCAGTAGATTGCCCACCAACAGCAACTTATATGATAAAGTTTGTCCCAAAGGCGAGTATGCGCCAGATGCTAATGTTAGCAAAAATGCTATCAATAGCATGTTAAATGACATGGCGTGATTAGGTTTTATATGAAAATTGGGTAAACACAGAATCCAGTTTAGAGGTAAATAAGCAATGCAATAAATTGCCTCCTATGCATTGCTACGACAGGCATCAATGAATAACAGTAAGGTAAGAAGTAAAGCTAAAAGTTTAGCAAAGCATCGGCAGCAGGGATGACAGAATATTGGTCCAGAAGGTCATTTCAATTAACCCCCACAATTTTACTATGTTATTTTACAATGTTGCCTTCAACATGTTGGCTGCCACACTCATTTGTGTATAAAACATGTTAATCAGCCGTTTCACAGATCCGCTGGGTGGCGCCGCCATATCACGCAGAGGATTGTGGGATTGTTTGGGGCCAAACAATCCGGAGAGCTCCGTTTTCATAGTTTTGAAGAAAGAAAAAATGGGTACAAGTACAGATCTAATTCTGTCAACAAGGGATAAATATCTAGAATTCAAGATTTTAAAATGTTGTATTTAAAGTGAAGGATATAACAAGTTGTTAATCTGATGAGGCAAAAGATTTTGGATCATTTGTGCTTTACCTGTATGTTTGTCCAGACTTTTTGCTGGATGCAGTTTAACAAAATCATTGCCCAGAAGTTATTACATTAAGGGGATTTATTTCGAATTAACGAGGGAATTTTCTAAATCCTAATTTAATTTTGAATGGCTATAGGGGAAGAGAACGAAACCACAAAGACCATTAAAAGCCATTTATTCACAGATACTAAAAACTAAAAACTTTTCCTTTTTTTAAACTTTTTTCCTTGAAAGAATTATTGCAATTTATGTGTAAACATAATTTGTCTTTACAGTCAGAACATTTTTATAAATAATTTTTTTTTCTTTCTTTATCCATATATCTACTGATTCACAAAGGCGCAACAGAAAACAGTACCGGAGCGGCGAAAGTACAGAGCTATGAAACGAAACAGTCGGACCGGACGAGGACGATGACTAGGCCATACTTCTCGAGCTACGAAAAGAACAAGGTGAAGCGGTATCAGACAACAAGAGAGCACTGGCTAGACTTGAAACGAGCATTGGGGAGCTCATGGTCAGGACAGCGTCCCTGGAGCGGAGGGTAGCTCACATGGAGGAAAGATTGGGAAATAATGAAGACAAGATGACGCGGCTGGAGCGGGCGGCGACATTTCTGCTCCGCAAAATGACCAAACTATCAGAGAAATGCAATGATTTGGAGTCGAGGATGAGCCGCAACAACATAAGAATTCATGGCATCCCTGAAGGTGCAGAAAAAAACGACAACATTAGCTTCATAGCACAATTTATTAAATCCCAGATTCAAATCACAGACGGGATGGACTTGTGTATTGAAAGAGCACACAGCTCACTGGTGAATAAACCAAAGGACAGAGCGATCATCGTACGCTTCTTGGATCATAAGATGAAGGAACAAGTGACTAAACAGGCCTGGAAACAGAAGATCTGTTATGAAGGACAGACTGTTTATTTCAACCAAGACTACACAACGAAGGTCCAAAAGAAAAGAAAGCAGGTGAGGGAAGTCATCAAACAACTGAAGGAGAGGAATGTGAAGGCGCAGTCCTCCTACCCGGCTCAACTCAAAGTGTTTCTGGATACGGGAACAAAGATATTCAGCACAGTGGAAGAAGCGGCGCCTATGTTGAAGGAGATGGGCATTAAGGTGAAGGAGGACAGATTAGAGCGGATTCACCACGCAATGACGCAGACAGCAAAAGGGACCAGACTCGGGGCAAACAGAGACAGCCTGAAATCACAGAGGAGGACCTGAGGGCAGTGATGGCGTCATCTACAGCCACATCGTGACAACGGGGAGTAAATGTATATGCTGCAAAGTAAGGAGTGTGATATTGGTTGTAATAAAAATAAAAAGATAAAGAAAACTAATAATAATAAATAGATAATAAAAACGTCAGTTGTAAAACACCTTAATAGATTACAAGAAAATCGTGTTCATTAGAGAGTAGTATTGAGGAGTTTGAGTCTTTAGACTACTAAGAAGTTGTTAATGCACACAGTGCTTGTCCATCGGAGAGAAGGCTACAGCTCTCTGATGCTGGGACTCTTGGAAGTCTTTTGTTCATCTTCTAGTTATTGTTTTGGGGTTCTTGTCCCAATAAGTGTGTTTATATTTAGTTTTTGTTTATCCTTTCCAGTTCCAGGTGTCAGGTACAAAGCAGCTCCAGATAGGGCAGTAATATGAGCGCACTAAATATAGTACCTTACAATGTACATGGTCTGAACCCCCCTATTAAGCGAGAGAAGATTTTGACTCAGCTAAAGAATCTACAACGCTCAATAGCTTTATTACAGGAGACACACCTAATGGACACCAAAAACTGCAAAGGGACTTCAATACGGTTCAAAATAATATTTTAGACAGATACCCCTCTGACTATGGACCACAGACAACAAAATCTAGAATGTTAAATAATATTGCTAAAGAGCTTTGTCTTATTGATGCTTGGAGAAATATCAACCCCAAGAAAAGAGACTAAACATTTTACTCAAACCCACACAGAAGCTACTCTCCAATAGATTATCTATACATATCTCAGCAACATATACATAAGGTAGTAAATTGTAGCATAGAAAATATAACTATAAGTGACCATGCACCTATTATGCTAACTGTAAGCATAAGTACAGAACCAAGAGTTTCACTGGCTTGTTTGTCTTTAGGACAGATTTGTATGACGGAGGTAAACAAACCAGGCGGAGCGCCGCTAAAGGACTAATCTGCGTCTTCGGGTCATATCTGTACGTTGTTGCATGTTTTGTGTTTAAGTGTTTGCTGAGCGTTTGAAACGTGGCGAACCGAAGCAAACTAATCATGCACAGAACGAGTCTGACACCAGTAACAACCTCGGACAGGAACAACATACGCAGTCATACAAGGATGTTTGCACACACTCCTACCTTGTGTGGATGTTCAAAGGACACATGGAAGTTGAGTTGTCGGAGGACGAGGAGCTCGCACCGCACTACGCTGTCCCGTAAGTCCCAGAACTCTTTATCACATTCCATAGGAGCACTGCCTTTGTTAAAGTACCTGTGAGGGACAAACAGACAGGAGGGAAGACATCCAGTCCATCAGTCACTCAAACAATGCATAACCCTAGACTGCTACCATCATATGGGACAATTAACATTCTCTGTTTTGCCTCACTGACGGCCTCAGAGGAAGTAGGACATGAAAAAAGTTGTATATTGTACAACCAAGTGTCTGTATGAGGGTCTGCATGTCTTGCAATGGCAACGAAAGTTGGTATAATATCAGATGCACTGTAAACCCATTTTTCTTTCTCATACATATGTCATCATTAAAATATCAGCTGTAAATCTGAAGCTCACAAAGAAACAGTTACACCCTGATGACAGGGAAATAACAGGTAAATCATCACAGCAGCAGTCATAGACAGTATGCATGTTCTCTAAATAAAGGAGTTTTTTTTTTGTTTGTTTTCACCACAAATAAAAGAACAAATTACTAATATCCCCTTAAGTCAACGTCCACTCAGGAGTTACATTTAATGCCTTCCCCGGTGTTTTACCTGTGGCTCACGTTGATGATGTCACGGGTCCGGATGTGCTGCTCCTCCACCTTGCCGGCCAGGTACAAACAGCTCATGGCCACCAGGTAAGGCTCATAAACGCGGGACGTGACGCGCCGGAAGAAACGGTGGTACAACACACAGGCCGTGGCCACGGGGACCGAGCGCATCCCGAGCTTCACTCCTGAGCAACGGCGAGTCAAGCAGAGAAGAAGACTTGAGAACGTTTTCTGTCTTAACTAATTCAGATGTAGATGTTTAACAACAATGAGCCCAGGCTCCATGAACTGCTTTACAAACAGAGTCACAATCCCAATCTTTGCCATCCAACTAAATTATTGAAAAACGCTGTTAATTAAAGTATCTACAACCAAGCCATCATTAATCTAACAGAAAAATAAGGGTACAGTTTTAGGTCTTACCACCTTCAACATGAAGCCTTTTAAAAATCATGAAATAAACCTGAACAGTTTTCTAGAAAACCTCTGGTGCGTGGAGCGCTACAGTTATTTTACTTACCAACTTTTCAGGTTTTGCTATTTAAATTTAAATTTGGCTTCTACGGTTCTCAGAAGAGCAACTTCAAAAACACCTGATGTTTTATATGCTAGTAGTTCTTATTATGATTGAAGATAAACACCTTAGAAGCATTACATATATAAGATATGCAGCTAAAAAGACACATTTGCATATTTATTAATATTAAGTGTTTATTAAATAGATTTGAGCAGTAATATTTACCAAAGATGATCACCAGTTATTGTGTAAACACCCACCTAAGATTGATCTTACTCCACCCCCTATATTACATCAATGGAAAACAGAATTAGTCCTAAACATCATCCTTGAGGAACTCCACCAACGATCCTGGATCTGCGTAGTTCTACTAGAACATGACGTGTTATATTATACATATTATATTATAATATTATTCTATCCTATCCAAACAGGGTTAAAGTGAGTTTGCTGTATATTTTCAGGCCATTTAAAGATGTTTAGGGACTGAACTCCCACCTGTCTCCATGATGAAGCGACACACTCGAAAGTGGGTCCTGGTGTCCAGCGTAGGTTCCGAGCCCGGTTCCGACGGCCGGGCTCCTCTGTCCTGTACCCGACGGGCCGCCATGACACCTGGGAGGAACCGGGGAGCAGAACCAGAACCGCTAGAACCGGCAGAGGGCCGAAGGAGAACAAACCTGCACGGTTATCGTTTGTATTTAGCTAGCTCTGTTGTGCAGCGTCTCGTTCTTCTTCTTCTTCTGCGCGTTTTAGTCGCGGTGGGCAAACAACTTGTAGTGCGCGTTACCGCCACCTACCGTAATGGAGTGGGGGTGAAACTGTGGTGCGCGTTACCGCCACCTACCGTAATGGAGTGGGGGTGAAACTGTGGTGCGCGTTACCGCCACCTACCGTAATGGAGTGGAGGTGAAACTGTAGTGCGCGTTACCGCCACCTACCGTAATGGAGTGGGGGTGAAACTGTGGTGCGCGTTACAACAAAACAAATTAAATAAATGAATAAATAACATTTACAAAAAATAAATAAATAAAAAATTCTCAATGTCTACAAACTTTGTTTTGTTGAAAAATGTATTTAAAATGTGAATAATTTTACTTCCTTTATCTTTATGTAACAAGTATATTGTGTTAAATGTTTCTTTGTTTCTTTTCATTTCCTCCATCATATATTTTATCTGTAGCTCTTATCTCTTACATGTTAAAATTACATCTTCAATTGTTTTTGCTACTCCACAATAATTACAATTTCCAGTCTCATGCTTATTTATCCTAAATATTGAGCTGTTAAGTCCAGTGTGTCCCGATCTCTGTCTTGTTAATAATCTTTATTCATTTCTGTTTCTCCAGGTTGCTCTCATCTCTCCCGCTGTCCTTTGAATATTATAAAACCATCTTTGTTTTCTTCATTCCATTCCTTCTGCCATCTTTCCTTTAGTTTCTGTTTGATGCTTTTTGCTTCTGATTTATTGTCGCTATTGAAAGTTGATTTGTCCTGTAGTTGCTCTGTTCACTGCCCTGTCTGCTGCTTCATTTCCCTCCACCCTGATGTGTGCTGGTACCCATATGAATGTCATTTCTAACCCCATCATCTTTATTCTAATAGTGTTTGTTGTATCTCTAATAATAAGTCTGGCCTACTGTCTGAATGAATGTTCTGTAAACTTATGAGAGCTGAGCTTGAATCTGAACAGACTTTTGTTTTCAATGGTTTTATTTGTTCTACCCACTGCACTGATAATAATAATGTTAACATTTCACTGGTACTGATAATCCATTTGTGATTCTTTTAGCTTGTTTTATGTTAAACTTTGGTATGATTATTGCTATTCCTGTTTTCCTGTCTGATCTTTTGATGCATCTGTAAAAATCTGAACATAATAATAATATGAATCTTTTATCACTTTTCTTTTTCATGACTATTAAATCTACCTTTGCGTTTAGTAATATCTCCCTTGGTATTATTGTTATATTGTTTACTTGAAATTTCTCTACCCGCCCAAAACTTCTAGCTTCCCTTTTCTCTTTTTCCCAACTTGGTTGTAAAACAGCTAATGCTGGATGTTGAATACAGTTTTTGTAGATGGATTTTTGCTGCTGATGTATATGTTATACTGCCATAATCTGTATTTGACTTTATCATAAGTGTGTATATTCTCTTTAATGATATTTTGTCTGCTCCCCATTCATTTCCTGCCAAAGATCTCATTATATTTAAGATTTTTTTTACATTATCAGTAATTTTCAGGGTGTGTATATTCCATTTTATTTTTTATGAAACATATTCCTAAAAATTGTATATTGTTTACGCATGCTATATCTTTCTTATACATTTTGAATTGTTTCAGCTCTATATTTCTTTTTTGAGTAAATATCACTGCTTTTGTTTTTTCAACTGATAATTTAAACTCCCATTCATATGCCCATTTCTCTATATTATTTATAGCATTTTCTATTTTCTTTATAATAAATTCTACATTTTTTCCTCTTTTCCAGATTGCACCATCATTTGCAAAAATTGAGCAACCCATTCCCTTCTTAATCTCATCAAAAACATCACAGAAAACAATAAAGGAGTAATTATGATTCCTTGTGCTGTTTCATTTTCAACGTCATATTTTTTAGAATATTCTTTTTTATCTTAACTTGTATTTCTCTTTTTGACAAAAAGTTTTGAATCCACCTAAATATTCTTCCTGTAATGCCTAGTTTTATTTTATTTTAATTAATAATCCTTCAACCTATAACCTATCATGTACTTTTTCAATATTGAAGAATACTGCTACTACACTTTATTTATCTGAGCCTTTATTATTGTATTTTATAGAGATAAAGTTGCATCATATGTATTTCGTCCTTTTCTGAATCCACTTTGAAATCTTGATTTACAGTTTTTATTATTTAGATAATATATGAATCTGTTATTGATCACTTTTTCTATTATCTTACACATATTTGATGTAAACGCTATGGGTCTATAATTTTCTGGTTTACTATTATCTTTTCCTGGTTTTGCTATTGGTATGATTACTGACCCTTTCCAGCTCTGTGGCAGCTCTCCTTCCATATGTCTGAATTTTATATGTTGTTTTTATAACGCAAATTAGAAATGTAAGTGGAATATTAATGATTTCTTTATTTTATTTTTTATTTTTTTAAAGTTTGTGTCATTTCTAAGAAACAATGGATTTGACGTTATTAACCGTTTCCTAGACAGCTGCTGTTGTCCTGATGGGTTACCAGGCAACCAGTCAACAACACAACCGATGCAGCAATGTCTTCCGGTTTCTCCGCTAACCAGGTCAGCTCCCTTTGTAAAGTTGCAAAGATAATGTATAGTCTTTCTTACTGACCTTAAATGTAATTTATTTGTTTGTTTGTTTATAAAAGTATGACAACGTCTTCAAATCTCAGAGGCTGCAGAACTGGTGTGCTACTAAATCTTTTAAAGAGGTAGTTATGGATATCAACAGCCTTTTCCTGTTGGAGCAGTGTGTTGTGGCTTGTTTTTCCCCCCACTTCTTTTATGGCTGGCTTATCTATAAATGTCTCCGTTTGCAGCGACCCAGTGCTCATGTCGGTCACACTACCTTCATTGCAGACAACAGAGGACATCTGCTCCCAGAAGTGAAGGTGGGCGCTCAGAACTACTTGTTCTGTTTGCATCTGAAATGATCATTCTGCATGTCTCTGCGTGGTTTTCAGAAAGGCAACACCTGGCCAGACTTCAAGGGCACCTGGGATTTACCGGCTCGTATCCCAGCCCACCACATCAATACAACTGCCCGCTCAGTGGAGGGCCTCAGCAGACTCAGGTCATGGGGACTGTGTCCACCACAGAGGAGCCAATCACTGTCAGGAAGAGGCAGCAGGAACACAGATGTGCGCACGCAGGTCAGCTCAACAAAAATAGTCTGATATCCTCATCATCTTTGTTCAGTTGCTCCCTTTGTGGATGTCCATAACCGATTATCTGCCTATGTTCACTCCTTCCTCCTTTGTCCAGTTATGTCACACCACACCTTTTGTATATACTGGTTCCGTCTTTTGTTCCCATGTAGAATTTAGGGGAATATAATAATGTAGTTCACGCATTTAACTAATATGTTCTTCATTCTACAGCCAATAAGATTAAAAAAATGTTTTTTGACTATTACAATCAAGTTATTTGTTAACAATGTCTCATTTTATAAAAAAGTTCCCCACATGGCTGAAAAATAGTTTATAGACATGTTATTAATTAATCTCTAATCACTTTTAAAATACTTAATAAGTTCACATTATACATTAATTATGATGTTAAATCAAACCTGTTCAGTTGTGCAAATGAACACCACAAACGTAGCCGGATTAATCAATTTCCATGAGGAAACACAGAGTAGAACAGGGCCTAAGTTACAACCTTGTATGCAAAAAACATATTTTTACTTTTAAAAACAAATAAACACTATAATACATTTAAAAACTGGCCAAATTAAACCGTGTCATAAAGTGTCAGAAGTGTGACTAATAAATATTTATTTACGTTTATTATTTATCGAGAAAATACAGCATGTCTTGCACTACATAATAAGGCTTCCTTGGTCAATTATAAATATTAAATAGTCATTATGAAGTGATGTTATATTGACCAACTACAAAGGCAAGAAAAGGAAAACAACCTGAAGGGGGATGAAAAGAAGGGCCTAACCAGATGGATCGCATGGTAATGACTGGAATACATTTAGGCAATGATTCTAGGATTATGAGAGGATGCAGGTGTGGCGGGGAGACGTTAACCACCTTCAGAGGACTGAGGATCCACCAGGGGAAGAAAGGATGTGAGGCAGGGGGCCAGAAGCAACATTGCACTGCAACAGACAAAAGGAACCCAGAGGCAGGTCGCTAACCACAGTGCTGAGGGCTCTGCTGTTGTGGAGGGAGGGCTGGCAGCGAGGGCTGGCAGAGAGCCCTTGGCGGACCCCATTTCCTCTGAAGGTGGAAATAATGAGAGAACCCCTAAAACACCAACAGACCCCAGGAAACCACAAAACCCCAACATCCAAGATCCACGGCAGAGGGCAGAAACGAGGGAACTGGGGCAGAGGCAGATGGTCAAATGGCTAAAAGCAAATGAAACAGCAGTCTGGCAGCAGCTGGATAAGGACCTCAACATCCTTCTGCATCATCTTTGCATAGTCAGGTGGAAACCAAGCTGAACAACATCGGAGGAATACTCTACGAGTAGTGCAGGGGCAGGTTTGGGAAAGTTTTGGGAAAGCAGAGGATTAGCCAAAAGCAGAAGGGGAGGAGGGAGATCGAGCTACTGGTGAAGAGGCGACATCACCCACGAAAGTCTTCATTCCAAAGAAGGCAGACTCCTCCACCATCAGCCAGTTCAGGAGCATGCCGCTCCTTAATGTTGAAAGAAAGATCTTCTACTTCATCCTGGCCAGGAGGATGACCAACTAGAATCAAGAATCAAGAATCAGTTTATTTATAGCGCCAATTTACAACAGGTGTCGTCTCAAGGCACTTCACAGAAAATTAATTAAAATCAAAGATACATTCTAACAAATCAATTTGAAAAAGTTTCCAATCTAAGGAACCCCAGCAGATTCATCGAGTCATTGACTTGCAGCATTCACTCCTCTGGAATCAGCAGACAGAAACAATGGCTTGTGTTGTCGTTGACTTTACAGCAATCCCTCATACTGGGCATGCATGTAGCGACAGTGGAGAGGAAAAACTCCCCTTAAACAGGAAGAAACCTCCAGCAGAACCTGGCTCAGTACAAGCAACCATCTGCCACGACCGACTGGAGGTTTGAAAAGACAGAAAACTAAATTAGAAGCACAGGATACTGAAATAAAAGAGTTTATAGCAGCAGTTGTAGAACGTCACTGGAAGCATTTCAGCCCATGTTCTCATCCAAGAAGCTGTCTTAGCTAACAGAACGCCAGCCCAGGTGTGGCTACTATGGAGAGAAGAACACTAAGAGAAAACAAAAGGTTAACAAGGTTGAAATAACGGTAACTAAGCAGATTGGACAAATGAAGAAAGTAGCAGAGAGAGAAGTGGTCAGATTGTCCTCCAGCAGTCTAAGCCTATAGCAGCAAAACTATAGAAAAACTTAAATAACTTAACCCTATAGAGTGAGACATGAAGAAGGTAGAGCAAAGGAGAACCGTCTGTCAGGACTGAGTTCCTCCCCCAACCGGATTAGGCTGTCTTCTCTACCTCTTCCTAACTATAAACTTTATCAAACAGGAAGGTTTTAAGCCTAGATTTGAAACTAGACAGGGTGTCTGCCTCACGTACTAAAGCTGGAAGCTGGTTCCACAGGAGAGGAGCCTGATAACTGAAAGATCTACCTCCCATTGTGCTTTTAGAGATTCTAGGAACCACCAGTAAACCTGCAGTCTGAGAGCGAAGTGCTCTGTTAGGGACATAAGG
>JAVLVB010000311.1:915776-928972 GCA_032876305.1 Orestias chungarensis | reverse complement strand
AGAACCTGCAGAGAACCTGCCCAGAACCTGCTGAGAACCTGCCGAGAACCTGCAGAGAACCTGCCCAGAACCTGCTGAGAACCTGCAGAGAACCTGCAGAGACCCTGCCCAGAACCTGCAGAGAACATGCTTAGAACCTGCCGAGAACCTGCTTAGAACCTGCCCAGAACCTGCTGAGAACCTGCCGAGAACCTGCTTAGAACCTGCAGAGAACCTGCCGAGAACCTGCGGAGAACCTGCAGAGAACCTGCCCAGAACCTGCTGAGAACCTGCAGAGAACCTGCAGAGACCCCTTCCCAGAACCTGCTGAGAACCTGCCGAGAACCTGCGGAGAACCTGCCGAGAACCTGCCGAGAACCTGCTTAGAACCTGCTGAGCAGGAGTGACTTTGTTCCGGCGGGGTCACAACAGGCTGCCGACTTCAGACATGAAAGGAAAAGTTGGTCGTGTTGACAGTCAATAAGAAGCTGGTGTTCGTGTTTACCGTCTCAGGGCGAGATGCGTCTCTGTTCTCCGGGAGTTCACACTTCCCTTCGCCTCCCCGGGACCTCGGAAGGTGCTTATGAGGGATGAACGGACTAAAACGAATAAAACGATGATAAATAAAGAGAGAGACAGAGTTGGTCTGGTCGCTGCCGCTGCGGCTGTCAGGACTGAAGTTTTTCTGCCTGCTGAGCATCAGGTGGTGGCGGAGGGGGCGTGTCCGCATGGCTGAGCCACGGCCAATCCGGTGCGCAGTTACAGATTCCTGGGCGTGGCTTAAGGGAGGAGTCCACAGATGTAATAATACCTGATACTAGTATAATATTATATTAGTTCTGTAAACACTGCTCTGTGTAAACGTCTGCGTGCTTCTTATAAGCAGAATTTATTAAACAGAACCACATTTACTGGTTGATTCAAAAAAAAAATTCTATAAATCATTAACAAATGATGTTTACACATGAAATAATATTACTTTATTCTAAATAAAGAGATGAAATGCTTTCTAAAAAACAAAATTCTCACTGCCATTTATATCATACTATAATAAATGAATAACTAAATAAAGGATGCATATTTTATATTTGGAAAATTACTGCTTTATTTCAATGTCTCAAATTTAAATTGTCTATTCAGTTAAAAAAATTAACACAACATAAAGAGCCAAATTTACACATTCATAAAACTGGTCATGTGACATATTTAATCATATCCTTTCATTTACATGTTCCTGAATCAGCAGTTATTTCAATAAATAAGGTTTTAACCACAGTTGTATACCACACATACACACCTGAGCAGTTTATTAAAAATAATAAATTACCAAAGCATTCTGAGATAGTCATGCTTACATGTGGAATATTATCCTTTCATTTCCATAAAGTATTTTATTAAACACAACTACAACTACTCAGGCTTTCTGGAACCGCTGTGTGGTTTCCTGTTATTGTGTTGAAGTGAAGACATTCTTTTACCCCATGAACTAACATTTGTCCTCTGACATGCTTTAGTCATGATGAGGGAGGCAGTGAGTAAAAAACTCAGCTCAGGTGTAAGGAATCTAAGTCCTCTCAGAGGAGAGTGTGTGCAGCACAGTGGTGAGGACCGACAGAAACACCTTAAGGGCCTCCACATCTGGCGGCTGCTGGCATAGAGTCACTTTCACTTCCTTATCTCCATCCTCCGTTGCCTCCACCCCTCCGTCGCCTGGGCTTTTCTGATCCCCCTCTCCAGAGTACAGCAGCTCCCCGAGCACCAGCGTGGTACGGGACGTGTCTGTGTTTGAGGCGTGCGTGTACACGAAGACCTTCCACGGGAGAGTGTTTGACGGAGTGAAGGCGAGAGTCTGGATGTTGACCACCTGCATGGCGGCGTGAAGGCTCTGTGGGGAGCAGTGGGGTATGGCCGCACGCCTGACGGTCTCTTCCACCCACGTGCAGCCGTCACGCCCGTCGGCTGATTCTGTCAAAATGAGAAGACTTTAATAAACCAACCAGACCTCAGACAGCTTTGCAGAAAAGTAGAGTAGCCAAACACATGACCCAAGCGAGAGTAGAGATGCTTTATGTAATATTTCTCCTGCAAAACTAAAATGCACTACATAGGGGTGTCCTGATAAAGCTTTTTAACTTTGGAAGTGATAGAAATGTTTCAGTATTCACTATTGGCAGATACGACAACGGCATGAATCCTACACATTTATATTTCCTTCGTAGTCGTAAAGGCTTGATTGGATGATATTAGTGAGGGATCAATAGCTTTGAGGAAAACCTGATCCATTTATTATTACGTAATGGGTTACATAAATATTAACTTTTCCTAGAAGAAAAGAAGATTCTAACATTGATTAAAATGAATTGACCAAGGACTGCGATGGTGCCGTGGAACAAACGCTTGAACGGACAGCTTGTGTAGAGGTGCAGCCAATGATATTTCAGGTTTTGTCCGGCCGTGTTGGTGCGTTCTACCTACACAACCTAAAAATGCTTCAGTTCATCTCTAAAAGTGAATATCTGTAGGAATGAACATATCAGTGCTTGGAGATGAAACGTCCTTGTTGCATCGCGTACGGCTGAGGCGGTCAGATTGCTCAGCCATGTTCTGTAGAGGAATGTTCTGTTGGAAACTACGGCTAAAGTTGTAACGACAGGCAATGTAAACGAAGGAAGGTCGTGTTCTGCTCTCTATATACTTGCTAGTGGAAGGTTACTGAGGTGTTTGAGGCTATTTCAGAAAAAGAAAAACTTCCATCACTGGTTAATCACAAATGTGAATACATTGCAGAAAGTTTATATATATATATATATATGTTGTTAAGATTGAGTCTATTCAACAGAGAGTCTTATAATAATGTATGAATGTATGAATTTCCCTTTTGTTCTGAGAAATGTTTCATCTCACCTTCAAATCTAAAATGTTACTTTCAGGTATGTTTAGTTATATGGAGTAAGATCGCTGTCACAAAGGTGTATGCAAAACTCTGACATTCGTATTTATATGTCAATATGCTTCTTATGAGTGCAATTTTTTACGACTACTCTGTGAGAGAAAGGAAAAGTTCGTAGTCGTAAAAATTAGAGTTGCACTCATAGCTTTTAGATTGATACTCTCAGACTCCCGAATATTTCAGCAGAATTTTGGGTACAAGAACCATATTGACGTATAAATACGAATGTTGGGAGTTGTGCATACACCTTTACGACAGCGATCTTACTCCATATAGTTACTGTATCAGCAGCTTTAATGAGAAATGAAGATGGGAGCTTTAAACCTGACGACATCGATTACGCCATCTTTATATTGAGTTATTTTGTCGTATATCATGTTTGACAGGTTTGACAATCCTTCAATGCCAAGCACGGTAGATTTCAGCCTTCTACTGTATAGCAAGTCCTATGACTGGTCTGCTATTATGCTATCATCATTTTCGCATAGGCTTAAATAAATAAATTGCCAGGGAGCTACCAGTTCCCTCTACACATTTCTGTCTTTTAAAAACAAGAAAGTACGGTAAGCTGTATGTTGTGGAAAACTAAATTAACAATGCTGTTATTGAGATAATGCCTTTTTGAAAGTACAGATGACATGGTAACACACTGGAGCAACACGTGTGTCAGCCACCGGAGTGAAGGCTGGCCACATGACATGAGTTTATCACAGGCTGGAGGTTAGTCAATCTACCCCAGGGTCAGCGCTAGTCCTTTAGGAGCTCTAAGCACAAACACATCATGGTGACAACATCCTGTAAAATTAACAATAAGTTTGTGAGTGCATTTCTATTTATCTGGTGATTAAAAATGAAATTAGCAATGAAGAATGTAGTACAGAAGTAGGACTGGTCCTATTAAGAGCTGTTAGGATAAGATTTATGTTGGTGCGGTTACCACAGGAGTCTCCAAATTAAAGTTTCATGAAAGTTTGTGCATCAAATACTCCCATGTCTTTACATATTTATATCACATCAGTCCAGATGAAGCACGTGTATGAACGCTGATTAGTCAGCCCCTCTAAAGCTGATCGTTCTTTTTTAATTGCTTGAATCGTTACAAACAATTGTTAACCTAGTTGAACAACTGATTAACACACTCCTTCCGTAGACTCTCCCCTATATGGAAAAAAGTCCCTTAATAGACTCCGTTTAGGACACTAACAAGATTTCTACAGTTTGTACTGTTTTCATAATTGCACCAGCTGATGATGTGAGAAATGAACCAAAGTGATTTATAAAAAGTCTAAAAAAATCCTCAGAAGTCTGCTTAACCTTCTTTACATTGAGTTGCATATTAATTATAATTAAAATAATTCACATGCTGTTTAATGTTAAATTTTTCTGCAGCAGATGGAACAGGCTGAACATGGGATCCTTTGGTTTGTTATTTTCCAGTAGTGAAGAATTGATGTCAAAAGTTGTGCGCTACATTTTTCTACAACAACAAAATAGTACTAACATTTGTTTTTGTTGCTTTCCCTCTCTGCCGATTGCTAATGGTGAGATCATAAATGTACAAACTGCACAGGCGGTCTGAGAGCTCACAAAGAGCAACTCGACGTCTCAAGTCTGACAGGCGCGAGCGCTCAAAGGTCAGTTCCCCACCTTATACCACGTGTTCACAACAGGGATGGGTATACCACAAGAAAACTGTCAATGTCGCTTTTCACAAGTATGTTGAGGCTTGCATCTCACTCTTCTTGGGAGTAAAATGACTTTCACCATTCTCTACATGGCGACTCAGTAAATCTAGAAGGTTTCACATGGGTGTGAAGAAGGTGAAGGCTCTAATGACGCAACCGCCAAAAGCTGAAGCGCTGTTGTCCATGAAGATAAACCTGGGTCTGTGCTGTTCAAGCAGGGGCTCAGTCACTGGATTAATGATGTCGTTCCAGTAGTATTGGTTTGTCACTGTGTAAGCTCTCCTCTCACATCCTTTATTCTCAGCATTAATAAAGAAAATCAGAGAAAAGTTAGGAAAAAGATCAAATTCTAGTTCAGCAACTGTAAATATGGCGATACCTTTATCATGTTGATGCTAATCTAGACTGTTTCAAAGTGTCAAATATTTACTTTAAAGCTGTTTTCTGCTACATGTGAAACTGAAAACGAGACACTTTGTCTTATCACCTCGTCTCAAACACTATTATGTATCTTCTCCTCTTAGGAGCTAAAGCTGTGGCTCCACCCCTGTTATGGGCACAAAGAGCATTTCACAATCAACTTGGTCTGCACAGGTCTACAAACCTTTTAAGTAGTTGTGGTTAATATTTCTCTAGGCTCACCAGAGGTTTCAGTTCCATTTAGTAGAAAGTTTAAAAGGCTTCAAATGTGTTTGAGTTATTAGATTTTATAGATATTTTCTTACTCAGACGTTGGTCCCCAAAGAGCTGCGAGCCAAACCTAATAAGCACGTCTCTCTATTATAAGTTGTCTTTCTCAAATAACTTTGGGAGGACAAAACAGAAAGTGGTCAGAGACGGAGACAGCCGTCGGAGGACATGGATCAGCTTTTAGTAGATCATCTACTGCATTCAGAGTTTTCAGCTAACAGCTTTGTAGATTTTACCACATCCTGTCAGTCAGAGAAAAACTAATGAGGCCAGATTTGTCTCAAAAAGAATGAACTCACGCATTGTTTTCCACAAACGCTCATGCTCTGGTTCACAGTTGCATTGCAGACTCAGAACTGCACATGCTCTGGTTCACAAATATAACTTTAACTTCCACGTGTAATCTAAATCCACAGGTCACACCAATCGCTGCATGTGGATCAGAAACCCGTTTCTCATTTATGAAACTCGCTGCGGTGAATTTTGAGACTCATCTGATGACGCAGGTCAACAAACGACAACCAAGCCTTTGTTTTATATTAACAAAGCCTTTTTAAACCACAAACTATATTATAGCAGTGCTCTGGTCTCATAACAGGTTTCTTTACTTACAAAGTTGCCATTTAAAAAAAAACTTCCAGAAAAGCGAACAGCAGCCGTGAATACGTAGGTTTTGTCAGAGATAGACTTCTCTAATCTTCTTTGCCAGTGACAAACAGCATTAAGGTGGAGGCGGTGTCATGGTGTGGGTGCAATATCTGCCTAACGAGAAAAGCAAAGGCTTGCTATTATGTTCATGGTAATCTTAATGCATGGAGATGTCCAGATGGGAATCTGTAACCAGAGGTAATCCCGTATCTCCACCATCCTCCTAAATGACAAAGCTAGTCGGGAGCAGACAGTTGGGAGAATACCTGCAGAACCAGTGATTGGAGATGAGGGAAAGCACAGCATGAGGATGTGGTGGTTGTGCAACTTTTTCCATGGAACCAAAACAACTAATTAACAACGACAACTAATTGAGGAAGGAGTGCATTACACCCAGCAATGTACCCTCTGGTGCATTATAACAGCCAGATCAGTCTCTGCTTGATAAAAAGCAAAGGAGTTAACAAAGATTGACTGAAGTTAAGCATTTATTAGCGCTCCGTGGTCAACATAACAAGTTACAATGTAGTGTAAATCACTGTGATACACGTCCTGAGCGCAGTCCTATGAACAACTTCAGCCATCTCAAATGTAAAGGCAGAGCTGCTCAGGAGCAATTAGGAATTATTCTTACACTTTATTTTACTTGTTGCACACGGAGTAGATTTATTCATTTCTAATCTTCACACTTTTTGACGGAGCTCCGTATTTATAACGCCTGTTCCAATTTTTAAAGTCACAATGACAGGAACAGCTAAAAATAGCAAAATATGTGGATGGTTCAGTTGAGAGGGAGAGAAAATGTGGACATTTTTCTGTGAATGAAAAGCGGTTTAGGAATCTGGTCCATCAATCTGAGAACGACAGAGCTGCTAACAAGCCTTTCAGTTACAAAATAGGCTTTTTGTAAAACAATCAAACACAGGATATAAAAACGTACGTTTTCTAATGAAGATTCTTATGTATTGAAGGAAAAAAAGCTATATAAATCCACCTTTTAATGTGAGAAAACATGAGGCCTGGCTTGTTCAATCTGAGTTTAGATTGATTGGCCAAACCCGAGTCAGATCATGTCTGATCTAAAGAGTAGAAGACACTGCTTAACAAAATGAACCTTACAGGTCTCCATCAGCACGGAAAGTCATTTCCATATTGACAGGAATCCAGAGAACCCAACTGGGAGTGATGGCTGCTGATCACACTGACAGCTGTGTGAGCTGCAGCCACTAACACAGGAATATTGGTCTGAAGGATGACATAAGTTAAGGCTGTAAAGAGAAATCCACATTATTATACCAGACAGTTTCATAAGCAGTTGAAGTAAAAGTAGGTTCGGATTCTTTTTCATTGTTTCTACTGCAAAATGCAGCTTCACGGTTCGCTCAGGAAGTGTCTCGTTTAACCACAGAAGCCCACAATTAGAATCTGACGTTTACTCATCAACAGAACTTCCTACAGATGTCACAGTTTTTTTTTATTGCATAGTCTGTGTTTGGTTTAGTTTTCTTCCTGTAGATGGTTTTATAACCAGTTGAATAGGTCGACTGAACCCTTTCTCAGCAAACTGTGGAGTAACACTGTGTGTGGCTTTGATTGGAAAAAAAGAAAAACCAAATTAGATTAAACTGTAAAACATATAAAGCCGTGACAATGATGTTAATTTGCATTAGAATCCAGTAGCTGATGACACTTCCTGTTTTAAAGGTTGCCATGGCAGACAGAGATGATGTGCTAACAGTCTCCCCTCCATTGCATTACCTTGTTCTGAACGTCGCATCCACAGACGCTCAAACTCCTCCGGGCTGATGGCCGGAGAAAGAGATAAGGTGACGCTGAGCTCAGCGTGGGGAGACCCGAGGTCGGCGGAGCGGCAGGAAGGTTGACCGGCGCTGTCCAGACCTGGAGAGGATAAACAGAGGAGAAGAGTGAGGATGCTGGCAGACGCAGGGCAGATGTAACTCAAGCACATCATCGATCTTGCTGGGGTTGCATGCTGCTTTGTTGTTGTTGCTTCTGAATTGTTGAACAGCCGTTATTTAAGGGAGCGCCTGCTTCTTCGGTGCTGGTTAAGGGTTAGTTTTGTGGCCTTTCTTTTAGATAGGCTGGTCAAGATGGCCGGTCTGATCCATGGTTGGTCTGCATCGTTAGCTGTGCAGCAAGATCTGCTACGAGGGTCTCGCCCTGCTGTTGTCTAGCATCACAGCTAAATTAGCCTGATAGCCTTTGATTAGCTAGCCGGGAAGCTCACTGGACTGCCTGCGGTTTAATGACTCTTTGTTAGAGATCCTCCGTCCCCTCTCTCCCATAATCAATCAGGCAGGTATGCTATAAGAGTCTCACCTGCTGTCCTTTGACCTATACATCATAAGAGCTTTGTTATTTTTCTTCTTATCTTTTAGATTTCATGGATTTAATTATTTCTTATTGCTGTTAGTGACTGTAATATCGATTACTACATTTTGTTCTTTGTTTATGAACTAGTAGTTAGCGGTCTAAGTATTCATTGGTAGTTAGATGAAAACATTTATAGACTTTTAAAGAGCAGAGTTTGTGTTTGTTGTTATATATGAATCAGTGTCTACCACTTATGTTATGAGCACATCCCTTCACGAGAGACTGAACAGGTTTGGTTAGTTATTCCCTGAATTATCAGGTGACGTCCCGTTAATAACAAACTTTCATTATTAATAATTACATTCATGCATTTATTAATTTTAATTATTAACCGACTCATTAATAAATCCACATAACTGGCGTGTTGGTGTGAAAAGAAGAATAAGTAAACAGGAATCTCCTCATGGTGGAGATAAAAACACAGTCGCATAGATCAGTGGGTGCTAAACAATGATGGAAAGAAAAAAAACCATATGATGCATGTCTAGTGTTGTTCATTCCACTCCAAGTATTCAGTTTATTATAATAGTGACCCTTTCAAACGCAGAATAACATGCACAGGGTTATGAAATACCCTCGGCAGCCCCTGCTGATGTTCTATGGACATTTTCTGATGTAAGACGTAGAACCAGCCTGCAGGGTAGCACAATAATTCATACTGTAGCTGTTGCAGCACACTGAAGATCACATGCTGTTGCTTTTGTTTCTGTGTCTGTGTGAGCAGTCTTTGCTCAGAGGAGATCTTCATCGCCCTCCCCTCTCTGACCACAGGCGGTTGTTTGTACGAGTTTATGTCTTGTACTATTTCAACAAATGTTTACTCAAGTAAAAAGAAAGAGGAAAAAAAGTATTTTTCAAAAAACGACGCTGAAGTACAGAGGAACTAATCATAACATCTGGACTTCAGATCCCTAAACATATAAAGCACGTCTAGAAACAATCTATGTACCCTATGTTCACGAAGCAGGTAGAAAATAACATGAGAACAGAGCTTGTGTACAAAAGAAGACATCTCTCTTTAATATTAACGGAAGCTGTGCGTCTGCTTCTCCAAAACTTATTTTCTCATGTTTTCAGTGAAGTTGCTTAATATTTAGAAATGTTGTTGTGATCATTTATAAAACCACTCAAGTGAAGGTAAAAGGCCCTTGAACTTTTCACCTTTTGCCACGTTTAAAACACAACAATATGAAACTGTAATTCTCGATGGGATTCAGGTCTGGACTTTGACTAGGCCATTCTGGATGCGTTTATTTGTGAACCATTCCATTGTAGATTTGGCTTTTCTGGATTATTGTCTTGTTGGAGGACAAATCTCCGTCCCAGTCTCAGGTCCCCTACAGACTGCAACAGGTTTCCCTGTCCCTGCTGCAGTAAAGCAGGCCCACACCATGATGCTGCAACCACCATGTTTGACTGTGGTGATGCTGTGTCTTTTATTATGAAAAATATTTTAATATACACATAAAATAAAAAGATATTAACAATTGAAAACATTCACACACAAAAAAAAACGTTTTCAATTAAAGTTTAGAGTCAAATATTTACCATTTTTCAGAGGTCCAAAGATGTTCTGATACTTTGAAAGTACTTTTTCTAAAGGTCCAAAAAAACGTTTCCAGGGGTCGACAGTTTTGTTGTCGTAAAGTCGATGATTCCTGGAGATGTAAATTGAATGTCTGCAAATTGAGAGGATCTTGTTGCATAGCACAGGTTGATGTTGTGTTCAGGGGGAGGAGCTGTGTTGCTGTTACGTCAAACTCCATGTTTTGGTTTGATCTGACCAGATCACCTTCTTCCACATGTTTGTCTCCAAAAGAACTTTGAACGAGACTCTTTATGGATATCTTTAAGTCTTTCTTCTTGCCACTCTTCCATAAAGGCCAGATTGGTGCAGTTATGATTGATTGTTGTCCTCTGGACAGACTCTCCCACCTCAGCTGTAGATCTCTGAAGTTCCTCCAGAGGGATGATGGGCCTCTTGGCTGCATCTCTGATCATCTTCTCCTTGTTCCAGATGAACGTTTAGAGGGACGGCCGGGTCTTGGTAGATTTGCAGTGGTCTGATACTCCTTCCATTTCAATATGATCACTTGCACGGAGCTCCTTGGGAAATCTTTTTGTCTCCAAATCCGGCTTCAAACTTCTCCAAAACAGTATCTTGGACCTGCCTGGTGTGTTCCTTGGTCTTCATGATGCTCTCTGCGCTTTGAATAGAACCATGAACCTTTTACAGAGCTGGTGCATTTATATGAGACTTGATTACACACAGGTGGATTCTCTTTATCATCATCAGTCATTGGATCAATCAGAGATGCTTATCCTCACCCTGGAAGAGGAAAGCCTGCCGGCCACCTCCAGATTCACAATCACATCGCACCATTTCCCCTGGATCACATCTAACTGTTTCCCTCACAGAACCAGAACCCAGACAACTCCTGAATCCCAAAACATCACAATTATGTCACTTAATATTCTTATTTTTAGTACTGTGTATCCCACATCCTAAAAACATAATAATATGAAGGGTATTCTTTTTCTTTCTGTGTTTCCCTGATTATAACATCAGGTCAGATTGTCTAGAACATGTTTAAATCAGCTCCTTATCTTAACACATTAGTACTGTCGATTTAACTCTTTTATTCACAAAGGAACAGAGATGTAGGTAATGAAATGAATGTAAAACCAAAAGCATTTGTTGTAGTATCAGTAAAACGGTCGAAAGAAAAAGCCCAGAGTGTCAAAATGTACCCTTCCAGAAAGTGGCCACATTATTATAGAGATAATCAGCAAAGCTACATTTTCACATGCTAAACGTTTAATAACACAGAGAAACTGTTTACAATGTCTTAGTGCTCCAGAAACATGTGAGGTTTGAAGCAAACGTGGCTAAAACTCATTTTGTTAACCAAGCAAACACATTCGGATTTAAAACGTAAGAAATGCCTCAAAAACTTTGCAGAATCCGTCTCCAAAATAAACACAGCAGGAAAGGTTAAGGTGGGAGTTTTCTTGTGATTTACTTTAGAAAGAAGCTGAGGACACTGGCCATTAATCACCTGTTTTATATAAATACATCTAATGGACGAGAATTTGAAACATAAGAACAAAAGACACAATTTAGCTGAAATATGGAGACATGGTGGTTTTTAGAGCGCGAGTTAACAGGATGGGAACCAACAGGTTCTACATCTTTCATTCCAGCGAGCTATTTTTATCGTCATTTGGACGTTTTAACCTTTAGAGAAATTCAAAGTTATGGTGATGAGCTGTTGTAATGTAAACCTAGACTTCTGTTTCCAGGAAATATAACCAACTACGAACAGGTCAAACTTTAAAAACAAAAACTGCAGCAAAACTGAAAGAAGACGCGCCCTGTTACACCCGTAATAAGATGACCAACAACACGACCTCTGAAACAATGTCCTCCAACCGCTTCCTGCCTAACCAGAAGAAAGCGGCGGAGGGACGGTGGTCTGTTGTTGTTACGCGGCATCTGGCCAACATTTAGTCGTTGAGTCAACCATTGACTCTGAGTCAAATGCACTTAAATAGCCTCAAACAGTCGGGGATTGTTTTCAGTTCATAAGGTTTGGTATATTTGGATCAAACTTTCTAGATCACGTTTTCACCCAAATAAATTGTTGAAGCAAATCATTTATATTTGTTTTGAGTCACAAGTAAAAGGTAGAGGGGCACAGAGAAATGGGCTTAACAAAGACACTTCTGGAGCACTTTCAGCTCCGAATTTATGTCCTCCCAGAAAAGCTAACTTTAAGAGCGTCTGCAGTATCTCATCCATAAGGAACCCGCCTGGTCTGCCTGCCTGCATCGCTTTGGTAGGAAAAGCCCTTTAACGGGAAAACCAGCACGCCTCTTCTTCCACTCAGGGAAAACAGACGCATCTCACGGTCATAAAAACGGACGTCCCCTCACGTCCCCTCACAACTTCCTACATTTCCTCAATTTTCTTCCAGTGGAACAAAGATTTAAGCACATGGCACCTGTTGTTGGACACCTGTCAGCGGCTGTGACGCTTCTCTGTGTCAGGGTCAGATAAAACCGTCGACAGCAATATTGCTAAAGTCTGCTTAAATAATAGTCAGATTATACTGTCAGATTTAGAAGCCTAATGAGTGTCTAACCGCACTGAGAGATCCTCCATTTCATTCACAGATGATGACATGTTTAAATAATTAAATAAAAGCCGAAACAACAAGGAGAAGGTGACTAAGAAAAACAAAGTGATGTACGCTGTCACGACCCAGCGGGACACCAGAAACCTACACCAACAAGCTTCAGCTGACACAAGCTTCTCTGAGTGGGAGCCCATCAAAATCAACACATCAAACATGTCTGAGGACTTTCCAGGATGTTTTTCATTTCGTCACTCAGATGAGTGTGTGTTGGTTTTTTAAAATCCCAGCATGCATTGCAAATCAGGTAACAGGAACAACACTGAACTCAGAACGTTGTTTATGTTACTGCTTACCCAAGTGAACCATCTCCAGCGAACCACAGTCCAGGTTGTCTGGAAGGTCCGTCTTTGGTTTTGGAGGAGCGGCCAGGTGTTCTGGGCTCCCCCTGCTTCCCGACTCCATCTCTGCTGAATAACGTTTCAGAGGCTCCAGAGTGTTAAAGCTGCTCAGCCACAGGCTGACGGGTTCAGCCGGGCGGCCAATCAGGACCCCCATAGAAGGGTCCGACCTCCGACCCTGAAGGACACTCCGCGTCTCTTCAATCCCAGCCTGCAACAGGCGGTAATAGAGCAGAGCCTGGCCGCGCACACACACGTCTTTCTCCTCCTCTGTAAAACAGAGCTGTGTGTTACCAGCCATCAGTTATCCCCC
>JAVLVB010000311.1:868172-900171 GCA_032876305.1 Orestias chungarensis | reverse complement strand
CTGAGGACAGCTGGGGACAGCAGAGTACAGCTGAGGACAGCTGGGGACATCTGAGGACAGCTGGGGACAGCAGAGGACAGCTGTCCACAGCTGGGGACCAGGGACAGGTTCAGCCCACCTGACAACCTTCATCACGGTGTTCCTGTAGCGCAGAGGGTCAGCCTGGACGTGCGGGTTGGACAGAGTCCTGCGGAGCTCCTTCACCGTCTCCCTGCCGCTCAGATACGGCATGATGGCCCGAGAATATCAGCCGTTTATCTTCCAAACATGAGAGGAGACACACGGAGCAACATGTCCCACAATAACGTGATCACAGCAGCTAACCTGACTCAGAATAACCCACTAGCTCGGTTTATTTACATCCTTCAGGCTTCCGTCTCCTCTGTAGCTCCCTGGTTTGTTAGGTCGCCCCCTGCTGTTTCGGAGGGGAACTGTGACACCGTCATGTTGGAGACCTTTGCATTAAAGAATGGGGGAATTATACAGTATTTTATGCATATTTGAATATAAATGTGTTTTAATAATTTTATTTTGCGTATTTCTATTATAAATTGTTTTTTGTCTTGTACTGCAACTGCAGTAATGTTTTTTGAAGGGTCTTATTCCATGTGGTGGTTCTTACATAAACAATTTTGTTTTCTTACGGTCTCCATAAATCAAAACATTTTATATCTAAAGTCTAAAGTTTCTGGTTCTCTTTTAAACAACCAATTTAATAGATTTCAAAGGCTACTTGTAGGTTTTATCAGTTGTAGATTAAACTAATCTTTAATACCTTTATAATTTCCCAAACAAAATATTGCACATCCTAAATAAATACAAAAATCAAATGCCAAATATTTATTCAAATATAAATGCTATATATATATATAAAATAGTTACATAAAAAACAATATTTATTTTGTATTTCAGAAAGAATTTAATTACTTTACAGAAGTAAATGAGGTCTCAACTACGTACAAAAACAAAACAGCCATAGTTTTTATGGTTTTATTGAGTGTGAGAAGCAGAAAATAGAAGATAAACAGCTTTCACCCTCCAGCAGTTTCAGTCCTGCCTCTGATCCAAACACAGACATCCGCCCTACCCGGCCCAGCGCTTTGGGTTTAAAAAGCAGAGCTTCATAAAACAGGAACAGAGGGAGGGACTCTGCTGGAGGGCCAATCAGCTGTGAGAGGCAGAAACCCTGGACACTGCCCTGGTGCTCTAAGGAAGCTGCTCAAGCCTTCCAGGGAGCCCAGCGGGCAGAACCAGGTACCCAAGATTGATGATCCACTGATCTGCCTCATCACTTCAACAATTCCCATTTCAATGCATCCCACAAATTAAATAACTCAGATTAGCAAATGATGGATACATGGTGTTAAGCTCTAAAGCAAAGGAATGGGGATAAAAAAGTACCCATAATCATTTTGACTGTCTTGTCTTATTTCACAGCTTCTCACCAGGTGGACTGAAAGTCAGAAGAGCTAATCTCACAAAAACACAAACACACTCCAGAGTAGTGTCACAGAGACTTTGTCTAGGCCAAATTGCTGCTTGGGTCAGGGTTGGTGGAGCTATTGTCCTGATTGGCTGCCTGGCTTCCTCGTGACGGCACCTCAATGATTCGGGGTTTGTCGATAATGCGAGCCTGGCGGTCGCCTTTTTCTACGATCCCGATGATCCAGGCTCCGTTTGAGGCCCCCTGAGCCGCGTTGAGGCTCTTCATCTCAGAGCAGAACTTGGCCGCCTGCTCTCTGGGTAAACACACCAGCAGCCCACCTGTTAGGGAAAAAAAAGGTTGGTCTGTCAAGACCTCTGTGTGTTTGTTTAGACTTTTTCCACTCAGCCCTTTTTTCTATTCCAGCGTTAGTGGATCAGCATCCAATTGGGTTTTAATTTACACGGTTCAGGAAACACCAATCGCACGGTTCCGCTGAAGAAACACGAGAACATGTGAAGGGATTCAGTTTTGTCAAATTTGTAATTTCACATTTCAAAATTCTGCCTCTCTATTTAAAAATAATGGTTGTTAAATTAGAAACCACAAATCAGATTTTTATTGTTAAGCCAATTTAATAGTTTGTAAATGTTTACAGTTCACATATTCATCGTCTTCACTCATTTGAACATTTTTACTCTGCCTAAATAAGATCGGCATATTTGTTACGCATCGTACCGATAATCGACTGGCATCCCACATTTCCTGCATCCTCATGATCTCTACAAGATGTTTATATACCAGGGGTGCCAAATACGTCGACCTTGATCGACTGATCGATCCCACTGCATTAAAGGAAGTAGATGACCGCATCCATCCTTCCGTTTATATTTGTTATTTACATACCGGGCAGCAAACTGATGCACATTTAAGCACGCAAACACACGCTAACTCTATGTTAGCTTTGCGTTAGCTGCCTTAGCAAACTACGGTGTCGCGTTTGTGCTGGTGGTAAATCCCTTGGTCGTCTTTTAAGTACCTCGCGAGCTCGATAAGTGTGGGCGCCCCTGCTCTAAACAGCGTTCTCTTCGTTCCTACCGGAAGTCTCGGCTGATCGGCCCTGCAGCAGGCTGAACAAGTTTCCACAGGCTTTGCTGATGGCACTCATCTTGGCTATGATTGGGAGGTTGTGGATAACGAAGGCCACCTCGTTCTTCTGCTCCGCTGCCAGGTTGTTGGCATGACCCAACAACCCGAAGCCGGTCACGTCTGTCGCAGCGTGGGCCTGGTATTTGTGCATTAGGCTCGCCGCTGTGGAAGAACGGGAGGAGCAAATGAGTCCCGTCAGACTTAGTGACAATAAATAACTGTGGTTTAAAAGTATAAGTGGATCTGAAACTCGTATAACTGTGTGTTCATATAGAGCCGGGTAAAAATCAACACCATCAGTGACTGCAGGACATCACAGAGCGACGAGGTCGTACCGGTTCGGTTTAGCGTTGCCATTGAGAACATGGCTTCATAATACGCCTCTTTGACTTCTTCTTTGGTGACGACAAGCTTGATCCTGTTCCACTTTTCAGGCTGATGAGGGAGAGAGAAACGGGAAGTTAAAGGAATATGTTTTGGTCTGTTCCAGAGGCTTTTCCCTGTGACGCAGCAGCAGGAAAAACTGATTTTAGCTACATAGTTGTAAATGAGTTTACGTTTATCGCTGTAAATCATTGATTTCTGATCCAGACTTCAGTGACTTTTACTCTCTCTGCTCCAACAGATGCATTTATTAAACTAACGTGTCAATAAAAAATCTTTAAATAATATCAGGCGTAAGAATAATCTATCATAATTGTGTACATTTAAAAATAGGGAGGTGCGCTATATCAGTCTGATCCCCATCAGTCTGATCAGTAAAACTGGGTTGATAATATCAGGTAAAAGAGCAACAACAACATTGGATATTAATATGGGCCCAGATTTCCACATCGGTGCATCCTAGTTTATGTTTCCTTTTCCTCCCTTTCACACTCAGGAATCCAACCACAGATGAGTCTTTGTGTCTAGAGACTTCAGTGAATTTACCGGTTGGGTTGCAAAGCAGAGCAGCCCTGAGGAACACGTGCAGTGATTTCATGGGCACTATCAGCTCACCAAAAGTGCAAAGTAGGAGGAAAGGTGAACAGCAGAGCGAGCAACGTTACATTAGTGCCTGATTTTGCTGCATACTCCTGCATTTTTTCTCTAAAATGTGAAACTGACTGACACTAACCCCCCCTGACAAAAGTGAATGGTCCAACTCATCTCGTATTGACATCATCACCCGGAATGCCACCATAATAAATACACGTTTTGGTCTCAGCAGGGGAGGCACGTCGGCCATCTTGGATGTGTCAGATCTGCCCCGTAAACTAATAAAAGCAAATGGACTGAAGTTGATCCAGCGTCTTACTACAGGAGCTTTAAGTTAGTTACATCTGGCTTTGTTCTGATTTCAGAACTAAGCAATGTTCATATTTAGCTCATACTACGTTATAGATGACCTTAAATGGTAAGTTAGCATAACGGGACTAAATAACTGGCTCAGCTATGCTGCTATGTTATGTCATGTTTGCTGTTTAATAGATGTGGGAGAAGCAGGTTTATTCTCCTACATTTGGAAACAACCATTACCAAGTTTTTCATACTTTTCTGCTTTGTCATCGCAGAAAACAGACGAAATGGTGCAGAATTCACCACAGAATCAAAGATTTTTGCTTGCATTTTTTCTGGGGGGACTGACTTCATTTCTAAATACTAAGCTAGTTTAATGCTCCTAGCCTACAATCTGTCTGATCCAGGCTCAAATGACTCATTTTTAATGCACATAATGTAGTTTACAATTTCCATTTGAAGTAAGCTTAAAATGAGTTTACAAAAGGATGGGAGGATGAAGTCAATATATCAATATTGAACAATGTTGGGCGGACCTGATCGAGCCACTGGTGGGCGTTTACTGCCACTCGGGTCCCCAAAGGTTTGGTCAGAACCAGGACGTCACCTGGTACGGCGCCATCAGGCCTGGGATGGAAAGGAAACAAAAGAAACATAAATATCACACATAGGTCATACAAATTCAACATGGGCCAATTTTTAATTCGGAACATATAAGCAAAAAAATAACAAATTAAATTAAATCCAGATGTAAAGTTGACATGAAAGTGTCTGGCTCATATCTGACTCACATGATGAACTCATTAGGCAGGCAGACGACCGATGCTACACCTCCAACGATGATCCATGGGTTGATCACCGTCTGACCACCCGTCACCGATGTCCCCCCCTCCTCTGCTGCGTCCCGGAAGCCTCTGATCATCAGCGGCGTCACTCGCTCCCGATCCTGGTGGACAGATACACACACACCTTAAAAACTACAGGGAAAGGGAACTGAAGCATCCATCAGCGATTTCTCAAGTCTAAAGAGGAAATGGTGTATAACAAAAGGCTTAATTTTCATTTTCCCATTCAGAATAAGAAGATAGACTATTTTAGGCAAGGCAAGTTTATTTGTGAAGCACATTTTCACGTACAAGACAATTCAAAGTGCTTTACATAGGAAAAAAGAGCAGAAAATGAAACATTAAAATCAACTTTGGATTTAAAAATAAAATAATCTTAGTTGCTATATGTACAGTTAAACTAGGCTGTTTACAGCCTGGATTTAAACAACAGCAGAGTTGAAACCTGTCTCACCTCTTCAGGAAGTCTGTTCCAGATTTTAGGAGCATAAAACTGGAATGAAGCCTCCCCTTGTTTGGTCCTGACTCTGGGCATCAGCAGGAGGCCACTACCTGAGGTTCTCAGAGTCCTGGCTGGTTCATATGGCTCTAACATGTCAGATATGTACTTTGGGGCTAAACCATGAAGAGACTTGTACACAAGCAAGGCTGTTTTGAAATATATTCTTTGAGTGACAGGAAGCCGGTGCAGAGATTTGAGCACTGGACTAGTGTGGTCATATTTCCTGGTTTTGGTCAGAACTCGAGCAGCAGCATTCGGGATGTTCTGCAGCTGTCTTAAGGCCCGTTTAGAAAGCCCAGTGAGCAGGGCTATCTCTAGCAGTCTAACCTGCTAGAGATAAAAGCATGGATAAGTCTTTCTAGGTCTGGTTTAGAGACTATTCCTCTGATTCTGGCAATGCTTTTAAGATGGTAAAAGGCTGCTGATGTTACTGATTTAATGTGGCTGTTGAAGTTCAGGTCAAAATCCAGTATAACCCCAAGATTTTTGACCTGATGTTTAGGTTCAAGAGAGAGCGTCAGAAGGTAACTGATGACACTTTCTCTTTGTTTCTGTGGGCCACAGACAATGATTTCAGAGTTTAACTGGAGGAAGTTGTTCTGCATCCACAGACTGATCTATTCAATACAGCAACACAATAAACCAACAGGCCCATGTTCTCCTGCTGTCAGCGACACGTAGATCTTATGGTCATCAGGATAGTTGTGGTAGGACACATCATGGCTGCGTTTTAGCTGGCCCAATGGAAGCATGTAAAGATTGAATAAAAGGGGTCCCAGGATCGACCCCTGGGGAACCCCAAAGGTTACACCCATTCGGCCGTAGACGCAGTTCCCAATTTGAACAAAGTAACACATGTCCTCAAGGTAGGACTTGAACCAGTTGAGAGCCATACCAGTGATTCCCACCCAGTTTTTCAACCTCTGTAATTAAATTACATGGTCAACTGTATCAAAGGCGGCGGTCAGTTCCAGCAGAACTAGGACAAAGACTTTGCCTGCATCTGAGTTTAGGCGGATGTCGTTTGTCACCTTGATCAGAGCTGTCTCAGTGCTGTGGTGGGGCCTAAAACCTGACTGGAAAGCATCAAACACATTGTTAGACAGGAGAAAGTCACTCAGCTGTTTGTATACAACTTTTTCTAGGACTTTTCCTAAGAATGGCAGGTTTGATATGGGCCGGTAGTTGTTCAGTAATGTGGCATCCAGACTGCTCTTCTTTAGGAGAGGCTTAATAACAGCAGTTTTAAGGCCTTTGGGAATATTCCAGTTTAAAGTGAGATATTGACTAATTGAGCGAGTTGTGGCAGCAAACTGCTCAGCACAGACTGTAGGAATCTAGTGGGTAACTCATCCAGGCAGCAAGTGGATAGAGTCAGGCTGCAGATGATCTCTTCAACTGTTTTATCGGAGACAAGTGTGAAGTGTGTCAGCTCCATGTGTCTAACTGGGGGTAGAGGAGCTATGTCTGTTGTGGAAACAATTACATTTTTAATGCCTTGAACTTTGTTTAAAGAATACTGCAAACTCCTGACATTTGGATGTAGAATCAGTTCCAAGGGGATCGAGACTGGAAGGTTTGTTAATCTGCTCACTGTAGCAAACAGGACAAGAGAGTTGTTTCTGCAGTTTTTGATGATTTCTGAAAAAAATAGCTCTTGGTGTTCACGCCAAAACAACAGCCCACCGACGAGATCAGAGAAATATACCTTTTCATTCATCCTTTGACTGAGGCTTAGCAGCATCAGCATATTGTCACACTCCGTGATGCCCATGGCGTAGAGGTCGCTGAGGACGTTCGCACACGCTATTCTTCCCTGGGAAGCAACAAGGGAAATCAATCAGGGCACAGAAGATGTGACATTAAAGTTACAAGATTTAAATGTTTCAGTATAAGATCCAGAATTTAGTTGGTAGACATTAAAACTGAAACATGTAAGTAAGAGACATTTGGCAGCATGGTATTTTGAGCATTCCTACAAATTAGGAGTTTTCATATACATCCAGGCCTCTAGGGTCGTGCAGCTTTTAGGTGCGTCTCAGCCGGACTCTGGAGAACTGAATTAATACTGAGTCACCAAAGTGAAGGACCAGGGACTCGTTTTACAGCTGCAAGACACCAGAGCTCAAGGGCTGGATGTGATGATCCCAGAGAAAAGAACTCTGCACAAACATGAGATTATTTATGTTTACCATATGTGACAGTTGTCTCACCTCTGATAACTAGCTTAAAAAAGCTAAGGCGCGCTAGGACAAAAAATGAGCAGAACCGTTGTAATATATCTTCTATCTAGTAGCTTGTAATTTAGATATTTGTCTGCTAGATAGTTATACTTTATTCATCCTCGCAGCAAAATGCCACATTTTACTGCTTTTCTTTGTTTTTCTACAAGAACAAGAGTGGAAGAGTGTCTGTGGACAGGTTATATAGCTGTTATTATAGGGAGTTTAATTACTTGTTTAATTACTTTTCCAGAATCCGACTATCATAGATTTAAATAAGCTTTCATAAAGCAAACTTCAAGCACAAAAAGGATGCATCAAGTCATTTAGAAACATTCAACAACGGGAACTCGTTCGTATTAGGATTGTTCAGTTTACTGGTTTCCAAACATTTCCATGCATACGGTGATCCTAGCACATTTACCTCCGACCTAAGAAACCGTTGAATTTAAAATGCCAGACCCACAAGTTGTTGCTAAAGGGCCAATCAGCATCTTGCTGGTAGAATCAAATCCTGTCCAACTGCTTTAGCACAAACATTGTGACGTGAGGGCAGAGATGATGAATTCAGGACCCCGTTTGGGGACTGTAGCTAGCTTTGTCAGCCTGATCAAATGCTCCAGTTTAGAAATCTGATTGAATCTCATCTAAATTTCAAGGTTTTAAACACGTTTGTGAGGGTCTCCAGGCAGAGGACATACTTCAGGCTATCAGAGCCATTTTTCTGCTCTTGTAAAACACCAACTAAAAATCAGCTTCTTTAGGACGCCAGTTACATAAAGATTTGTGATTTCTAAACACTAAACTAAACACTAAACTGCACAAAAGCTGCCGTTAATATGTTTTGACGCAGAAGTCTCCAACTGTAGCTCTTGAGATCTATAGTCCTGCTGGTTTTGGATGCAACACTGCACCAAACGCACCAGAACCAAATGAGTTAAAGATTTGATTCAGCTGTGTTTGACGAGGATGCCTCTAAAACCTGCAGGGCAGCAGATCTCATGGACAAGGGTTGGAGGCTCCAGCATTAAAGAGAATTTAAAAAAGCAGCTGTAGACATTTATAAAACAGAGACTGGAAATATGCTGGGAAGGTCTGGTCGTTGGATCTGAATTGTGAGCTGTAAATGATGAATATATTGATTTATTTGGAGCTTTGATCTCCAGCTTGTGAAGCCTGACCCTCCACAACAATGGTGGAAGGGTTGATTTAGACGAATTTGATGCAAATTGATTCTAAATGTATTTTTAACAATCAGACATGCTTGTGGTGGGTGGGGGGAGGCTTACTGTGGATCGAGCTGCTGCAGCGGTGTGTGTTTTATCCTTTTTCTTTTATACGGTCAATTATTTATGGCTGGTTTTCTTCATGTGTATTTTTCTTTAGTTCTGCTCATTTTCAGCTACACTGACGGTCCAAACTGAACTTTAAACCTTTAGTGACAGTTACGTTCGCTCAGCTATTCATTAATGCTTTATCACATCAATCATTGATAAGTTTGAGTCTCTGCGAGCAGAAGGTTGCATCAGAAAAGCTTCTCACTCATCATTCTGTAAGGATCTATGAAAGCAGAGGTATTTCCTCTACTAGTAAAAACATTAGGAGCTCGTTCCAAGTTTGTATTTTGGGGGCATTAGTGATTTTATTGAACAACATGACCAACATGCAGCAAAAGGCCCAAGACTGGGAATTGAAGTAGTATGGTTTCATTTTTAAATTATTTTATGTCGCATTTTTCAAGCTTCTTACACGTTTTTTTTTTTGAATTCAGACTTTTTTCTGTCTCCAATAAATCCTCTAAACAGCTCCGTAAACAGAGCCAGGTGTGGAAATCAACACCCCCACAAGTCAAATGTGTGCAAATTTAAAAAGTTTCAGGTGAATTTCAACAATGCAAAAAGGACAGCGTTTGAATTTTAAAAGAAAACAGAGCTTTAAACTTGTACAGCTGACCTGTAGGGGGCAACAGTGGGTCCAACATTGGCTTGTTTTTAAGAGAGTGTGGCTTGATTTTTGTGCCACCTGGTTTGCGGGCACAGAACTATCTGAAGGAGCAATAATTTAAAGCGTGTGCGTATGAATCTCATGGGCGCTTGCTCATAGGTGATCGGTCTCACTCTGCTCGCGCTCGGCTCTGTATCTGCGCCCGCAACTCTACATTATATGTAAATGAGCAGCGCTCCCAGCTAATCAAACACTTCCTTCCATTACAGAAAGTTGATTCAAACTCTCAGACTCACAAATATTTCAGCAGAGTTTTGGGTACTAGAACTTTATTGACATAAATACTCCATCAGATAGCTCTGTGCCCGTAAACCTGGTGGCACAAGAATCACGCCATAAGAGAGCAGCCGGTCAACCTTTTTGTCCAACTTATTCGATTGAAGTAACTTTGCAAACCTTGATGTTGCCCAGTAAGCTCAGATATTTCATCATTGTTTTCTCTTGAACTTTAAGACTTAGCATGTTTCTAAAGATCAGTAAAGCAAAGACGGACGGAGCTCCCGTTCTTTTTGATGGTTTAACAGGCAACAAGAATTGCTTTTCCAAACCCAACTCCTGTTCTCTGACCTCTTTGGCTGTGAGTCGGGACATTAAATGAGCCAAACTTCAGCTGTAGCGCGATATTCACGCTAAGGTCGCACAATATTAGAAACATCCATCCAAGCCATACATCTCTGTCCCACTTGCTGAATACTGCATCAGCATGAAGAATAGAACTATTCAAACCGTTGGATATATTAGCAAATAACGACTGTACTCCAAACAGTCCCATATATATTACACACACGGATAACGGGACGATGTATTTACAATTAGTGGACCAGTCCAAACTCACACAGCTAATTAGTCAGTTTCATTAATCTGAGGATATTTATATGGTCGAAGAACCAAATCAGGTTCTAAAGAAAATTTGAAGGTTTTCAGAAAGGGTGCATGATAAATAAAGGCCAGTAACACTAGCTACAGACCACATTAGTATAGGTCTGTCAGGACACCTTCACACATGCGTTAAAACATTCAAAACCTGAATATTTATCTGTTTTCTGTGATGGACTGGGTTGATCATGTGACAGTGATACTATGACTTATGGATAAATCAGCGTCAACATCAGTATGAGTGTATGTTAGTTATATATTTAAATATATTGTTACTGGTCCAATAAGAAAAAAACTGCCTATTAACAGCCAACCCCCCATTCTTGTTGCTGTGTTTTTTTCTGAAGGGGCCAAAACTGTAATATAACAGATATTTTTCATTCCCGGTATGGCCCAAAGTTTCACATCAGTGCAGTTTTCTGTTAATTCACAAGCAAACAAATAAAAATGTCTACCATCATATAAGGATCTTCCACCAGAGGGTAGAAGAAGTCTGTGGTCTGGACCAGGGACAGACCTCCATGCCTCAGTGGAATCACACAGCTGTCCATCCCTATACCTGGAACACAAGCAGACAGGCTCACTTTCTTTATCTCAAAGCTATGTCTCCATTTTTAAATGCTTAAATGCAGCAGCTACGTCCATTGGTTCCACTCCCGGGGAGCTTATCTCACATCTTTGCCTCCTAACTTTATTAATGGACTTCGCACTTGCAGCCTTAGATATTTCTGCTAAATCATTAACCCGTATAATAATTTCACAGCTCAGATTTACGAGCCTTCCTTGTATTTAACTTAAAGTCTTGTAATTACAGTGAACGGCCCAAGGCTTCTTGTTGATAAAGCTAATAAGATTAGCAACGGTTCGTTAGCTTCCCAAACGGTTAGTTAGCTTCCCCAACGGTTAGTTAGCTTCCTCAACGGTTAGTTAGCTTCCTCAACGGTTAGTTAGCTTCCCCAACGGTTAGTTAGCTTCCTCAACGGTTCGTTAGCTTCCCCAACAGTTCGTTAGCTTCCCCAACAGTTCGTTAGCTTCCCCCAACGGTTCGTTAGCTTCCCCAACGGTTAGTTAGCTTCCCCAACGGTTAGTTAGCTTCCCCAACGGTTCGTTAGCGCCCTCAACGGTTCGTTAGCTTCCTCATGCTAGCAGCACAGAGGAGCCCAGCCGGGGCCACAGCTTCTTACCGAGCCGAGGTCCGGGCAACTGCTGGCCGAACTCAGACACCTGGTCTCCGGCCTTCTCCGAACCGTCACCTCGGTCACTCTCCAGTCCCGCGAGGAGTTTGAGCAGAACCTCCTGCGGGACCTTACATCCTCATCCCTTCAGCTCCGAGAACGACGTGAGGCGGAAGCCGCGGTCCAAGCCGTGCTCCTCGGGGTTAAACGGCTTGTATCCGGGCGGGAAACACATCCCGGAACCCGCAGCCTCCGCCGAGGGAGGTGGGGTCGGTGAGCCCGACATGTCTGCCCGCAGGACGGTCCTGAAGCTCGACGCGAGGCGGACAGGTCGGCCGGATATGCAGAAGCGCAGCATGGGACAAGAGTCTGGTGGCCGGAGCGGAAGTAACGACCTACCAAAATAAAGTCCCTTTAACTCCCTACCGTGCTTTGAGACTAAATAAACACATCAATGCAAGGCTGAAGCAGCTCACATAGCTGTGTTCAATACATATAAACAAGAAACTACGTATCTTATATAATAATGTTACATTTCTACAGTAATGGCAACGAGTTGGTCGTTAGCGAGGCGTAGGGACTTTATTTTGAAATTCCAACAAGGGTTTTCCGGCTCAAGGTTGAACAGGAAATAATGAAAGTGTGTTGCAGCTCAGGGCCACGCCCCCTGACTCAGGTAACATGTTACTTTAACATTCACCTGTGAACAATAAACAAGAAATAAAACGGGAACTGGGTTTATCTCAACACCAGCCAAGTTTACTTTGCTGCTTTTTTCCTCTTCATGTACAGCTATGGTTGAAAAAGGGCCACTACTGCTAAAAAAGTAAATAAATAAATAAAATAATAATAAAAAGGCTGTTTTAAGTGGGGAAACACAGAAAAACTTAAATATTTTTAATTAAAAAGTACATATATATTATTTAAAATCATACAATCAAATCTGTTTTCTTAACCATTACTATAAAATATATTTTATTTTATATGGAAATGGTAAACTCTGCTTATCTCTAAATGATTTCCAGTCCAATTTAGGCCTTTTTGCTCCTCAAGCTAGCATAGCGAGCACAAAATGGAGTTTCTGACTAAATGAAGCAGAACAAGCAAAACCAAAAACTCCTCACAAACTAATAAGTACGAACGAGGCAGCATACTTTAAGTGTCTCTTTCATTCTAGTGTTTGAAAAATGTAATACATGTTGAATACTGAATGAGAGAAAACGTTCTAAAAATTCATACCAAGGAAAGGTTCGGGAAGCCCTGGTTCTCTTCACATCACCCAAAACATTTAACTTTCCCCCTCTAATATGAAATACTTCTATTAAAACAGGAAACAGAAAAGCTCGTGGACCACCAGAATCATCGTTAATGTTTTCTTCCTAGCAAATCATTAAACAATCACTAGAAGACACAATGACAATTGAATAAACGATTTATTTTTGGGAATCCTTGCAACAAATCACATTTAATTACAAAGAATATTTTCACAATACGAAAAATGGACTTTGAACGTTCTTACATTCATACTGATAAATAGCAGGCGTCAAAGGTGAGGACAGGACAGGGTAAGGTTTATGTTTAGCGTCGGATAAAAAGCAGCGGCACAGTCAAAACACAGGCACAGAACAGAGAATGGCTACTTTTCGATCCAACAAGAGTAAATCCATCTCTACTACATTATAATACATGTTTTGAGAGTTGACGCAAAAAAGCTACTTTTACACCCAAAACATTAAAATTTTCTTCACCCTCTGAAGCTCGGCGGGTAAATTCACATGCATAATCTTCTTTTCAAAGAAAATAATTTGTCACATTTTTGCGCATTAGGTCCAATGAATACTGATATGTTGGACGATGATGTGAAAGTGTACACGTGTTACTTCATAGTATGTTGTTTGGTGTTTATTTGCACTCCAAACAAAGTGATAAAAAAAGGGGAAGTGGAATCATTAAAAAACCAAAACCGAGTGAAAACCAAAGGCCAGTTTTATCAGGAGGGAAAACGACGACCAACAAAATCCAGGAAGGAGAGAAAATAAAGTAAAATCTTATTTATTATCTGACCTTATATTTGTCTCGACTTTCCTTCTAGTTGTTTTAATCTCTTATGGGTTTTTTTTATGTTAGGACCAAAATAAAATCATTTGTCTTACTATGATAGAAAGTAAATACGGTACAATAAGCAAACAGATCCAGAAAGTATTCACACCTTAATATTCTGTGGTTGTTCATAAACCAGGCTGAATGGGTTTCTGTTTTTATTATTATTATTAATCAACAAATTATTATTTTTGTACATAAATTTGTCAATATATTAAAATTGTAAACATTTAAAATTAATAGTCCCGTAAGTTTTCTTAATATTTTGTCCGAGCACTTTTGGCAGTGATCCTTGCTTCAGGTCTTCCTGGGTCAGCAGATGCTGCTTTAGGCCACTGAAGGGTTCAGATTTCTGGAGACGTTTATCCTTATCTACTTGGCTGATATCTTAATTTTAAAATACTTCCTGCTGCAGAATGATTTGATGCACCGCTATTAGCCATGTGATGACCATGTGCTGTTTTTCTGCTGATATTAGGCTGGAACTTCAGCCCTAAAAGAGCTTTTTGGAGACACCAGATATATATACATATATATATATATCTGCATATTTCAAATCACCTAGCTTGTCTGAACGGTGGAAAGCCTTAGCAATAGTTGACCTTATTTTGTCCTTCTATCTCACCACAGCTGAGCTCTGCCTTCATGACCATTGGGTTCTTAGTCATCTATGGTCAAAACTATTCTTCCCTGATTACTCTGTTTGGTTAAGCCGCCAGTTAAAAGGTCACAGTGTCTTCCATCTCCAAATAACACAGAGAACCATTCTTCTTCAAATCTTTGACTCAATTCACCAATAAAGGTCTACAGATAATGTATTTTACTTCTTTGCTCGGCTTCTGCTTTGATATGTATTTTCAGTTGTGAAAATGTTAAAAAGCTAATTTTCTCTAGTTTCAAGGGCAAACATCTTAGCACACTTGAAATAAGACAAAAGTAACTTTTAAGCTTGCTACAGAGGCTGGATGTATGTTAATTCTTGAATATTAATAACCTGTCTTTTATCCATTGTTTACTACATCTTTTAACATGTATTGAAGTATTATTAAAAAAACAAACAAGCCCTGTACCTTGCTACAAAGTTATTCTTACTCTGTTTCCAGTCCACTTAGATGTTTGCAATATAAACTAGACAGAAACAATTCAATATTTTCCGTTTCTGCTCTACTTTGATTAATAATCCATGTGCAATCTGGTGGATTTACCACAAGTGATCTCCAGTCTTGTTGAAGAAGCGGCTCGAGGACAACCAGTGGGAAATCAGGCAGTAAGTTTTCAGTTCCATACCAAAGGTTGTAAATAACTTTATAACCATTTTAAATTTAAAACATGTCAGCATTTAAAAACATGTCTAAAATCCTATCCTGTTATTTTTTTAAGATATTTCGTCCAGATTAAAAAAACAAACAGAAGTCTACCCAGGTGGCTGTAGATTAAGTCTGTAATGTAAATAGGTGTGAATACTTAACGGATGGCCATTAAACGTGTGCGTGTGTAGCTATTCTCACACAGGGCACTACTGTATACAGTCCATGACATGTATCTGCAGCGTGTCCATGTCCGGAGCCAGGTAGTTGCACTTAGGACAGCATAAATCAGGAAGCTCTGCGGCTGCTGCTGCACCCGGATCAATGACCGGCGCCAGAACGTGGTTCCGGTTCGGTGGCACGGTGTTGAAACAGGCACCGGGAAACCCTCCGACTGCAGAAGAGGAGGAAGACACAAATGTTGTCTTACGGCATGTTATTTTTTATAACGTAAAACAAGTAAAAAGGCAGAGAAGAAGAATCAGTGCTGTCCTTTTGTTATTTCTTATGTTTTATCGAACAACTGAATCTTGGTGTTCTTTTAGAGCCGTCGGTGTTTGGGGAGTCGTACCTTGCTGAGGAGCAATGTGAGCGGGACGGGAAGAATAGTCGTCCATGTGTTTCAGTTTCATTTGCTCCAAACGTGCACTGAAACAGAATTACACACTTAGATAATCCATAATGAATAAATATAGCAAAATATCTGTAATAAAACGTCTTGATTTACTTCCACAGTGCATTAAAACATCTGGTTTGGGAAGTGACGATCAGGTTATTTCATTTAGTGTTTTTCTTTTGGTGAATTATTTTTGGCACATATATGCAGATACATAGATATGGAGGCATTTGTTGTCCCCATAGGTGACGATGTCTAAAATCCACACAAACCCTAACCCTCTTTTAAATATGGGTAAATGACAGGCAGCTAACTGATGCGCGTTTAAGCACTCTACGCTAACTTTGTATTAACCGCCTTAGCAAACTACAGTGTTGTGTAGCAAGTCTCTCCGTCTGCCTTAGCAGAGGCGGAGCTAGATGGGGGGCCTGGGGTGGCACCGGACCCCCCTGAGATCTACATATATCCACATATCTGCGTCTGCTTGTGCTTGGAGAGAACCACACACGCTCCACAGTGGCCTAAATGCAGTTACGCAAGACAAACTAATATGTGTTACAGATTAAATTGAAATTCAATTAAAATATACAATAATAATGACTTAAATATTATAAAAAAAATTGGCTCGCAAGCTGAAAAAGTGTGGGCACCCCTGCCCTAAAGTGTGACCTCAACAAAGACTCTTTGAGATATTTAAAACACAAAAGCAAGAGAAACATTTCCAAATCCACACACTGAGCCTAGTATTCCTACCGTGATGTGGCCTCATGCTTCAACCTGTCAATTTCAGCCAGCACCTGCGTCAGCTGTTCCTGCAGCTCCTCCTTCTTCTGGTTCAGCTTCTCTCGTGCTTCTCGCTCTGCAAGGAAATCTGCCTTGTAGATCTCCGCCTGGCCGAACACAAACATGTAGATGATGAACCGGGCAGATTTGTTTGAGCTTTACCAAACAGTCTGATCAAATTTTTAAGACAAGTGTGCGCTGTAGATCAAATGGTTCAGAAAAACAGTCTAAAGAGTTGACCCGCAGTCGTGTTAGGCCTGTCACGATAACACATTTTGCTGAGCGATTAATTGTCTAAGAAATTATTGGGATGAACGATAATATTGTTGGAGACCATTTTAAATTGATATAATGATAATGATATAATATTGCAACTATGTGCTGTCAAAGATAATTAAACTTTATTTTCATTTGAACACTTAAATCTGAAACTGGTAAATAAAATAAACAAAACCACCAAAAACATAAATAAATGGACTCTCAGTGTCTGTTAACAAAAAATGCACTAGAATTAAAACAAAATGGAAATAAAAACAACATTCAACCAAAAAGTGATGTATGCCAATCGCCGTTTGTTTTCCCGGGGATTTTGTTCTGTCTGTCAAACGTTTGCAACATTTTTCGAAATGACAGCTTTTCAATAAAATTAAAGGGCAGCATTTCTGTAGCACTTAAGCGAACTACAGTGTCTGTGACTACAGTGTCTGTGAGCACGCAACAGTTTGCGCCGTCCTTTTTGTACGTTTCCTGTCGATTAATTGCTTCACTGATAGTGGACTGTCGGGAACTTGAAGACGGAGACGGGCTACATTTTTTGCCCCGCTGAGAAAACTGAATTGGATGGTTGCTCTTTAGGTGCATGTACAAGTTGTTAGTATTGCCGCTCTTCGTTGCTGCCGTTTTACCGCGTGTGTGGAGAGAAGCAAAGCAGATAGGTTTTTGCAACTGGGGGGGACGAAGCTGCCACCAGCAGGTGTACCAGCAGGAACACACTCTGATGACCTCAGGGCGGCGCTATTACTCAGCCATGAAATAATCAATCCTTCATCCTTGCAACTGTTACCTTAAGCCTACTGAGTAGGTATAGAGCACACCTGTCATGGCTGGTGCTCTCATGTGCTATTCAACACTAACATGACAAGATGTTTAATATGTGTGTGTGTGTGCATGTTCTGGATGACTGCTGACTGTTTTGTCCACCCTTTGTATTTATGTATAACATCTCTTCTAGATCTGAGACTTGTACTGTCAAACTTAATCGCCCATCATTGGAAAAAAACAAAACTTATTGATTCTGATACTGCTTCCAATCACTCACCAAGCATGCCATATGCCGTGTGCAAAAACTGTTTAATTCAAACATTAACTGACTTCAAGCACACTGATTTTTTTAATTTTTTAATTAAAGTGAGAGGGACGGATCGAAGGGCATTCAAATCTGGGTTTGTCAAAAGACCCCTGACACACCCTCTATCTGCGCCCCAGCTCCCACACTGGTGGAGGTACGTCCAACTTTGTAACCAGTTCTTTTTTGAGGTTTGTCCCGATATCAGCTAGTGTTTCTTAAGCATGCTAATGGAGCTAAAACGCTGGAGAAGTACAAAATAGCGCACCGGCCTGATTTATTAGTTAACTCCTCCAACACGCTGAGAAAATGAGAAAGGGAGGGGCGAGTGGAGAGCATGGGGGTTAAGTCTTCTTGTAATCCAGTGTGGAAATAGGAAAAGCTGGTAAAAACGATAACGAAGACAAGTGAAAATGATCAAACTCATTTTAATTTCGTAAATTTAATTGATTTATCGTTAATTGCGTTTATTTTACAATGTGATTTTTTTGTCATAAGGACTTTGATTTATCGTCAAAACGAGAAGTTGAGATTAATGATGTTTGAAAACTCCCAAAACTGTCAGAAAGTTTATTTTTACATTTTCCCCACTGATTGTCATTAGAGCTTTGATAAATTCAAGAAATACCACACAATAAAGTTCCCCTGTGCAGTTAAGTGACAGAAATCACTTCTTTATATAAACGATGTTCTAAAGAACCGTTTTTTTTATTTGGCCTGTTTTTTTAGAGCAGTATTTGTGTTTATAATTACTTCTATTATTTTATAATACTATCACAAGATACGCGAATAAGATCTCAAATTTAAATCGCACTATCCAAGCCTTAAACATGAAGTAGAAATTACTACTGCCCTCAGCACGATTCTATAATCTAAAATGACAATTAAATACAGAGAATAACTATTGTACTATAACAAAAAGTAGAAGGGGGTTAAATTGTTTTAGAAGTACTGTACCATAAATACTTGTGAATTATAGGTATTTTAGCAAATCAGAGCCAGGGCTTGAAAATATGATTACTGTGAGACCCCTTCAAGGACATATGAAGCTGAGCTCCAACAGAGAGGAAGAAGTGAGGAATGATACACAAATCAGACGACCAGGCCTACAAGATTAGAAGCTTACCTGTGCTGTGAGAACAGGGACAGTTTCCAATGAGCCTTTCTGCTGCTCCACCTCCTCTTTGAGTTTATCAATCAGGTCCTGCTTTATAGCCAGCGCACGCTCTGCCTCCTCTAGCTTACTGCTGAGATCTCCTCCCTGCAGCAACGCACAGAGCCCGAATTTAGATCCAAACCTGTGAGGCTATGCGTGCACCTCGAGTGTGTTTTTACCTCACTCTTCAGTTTGGAATCATAGTCTCTAAAGAGACACGTGTAGGCATGCTGCAGTTGGGAAAGTTTTTTCCTGGTAAAACACAGAAAAGGATTAAAAAAGTGTTTTTAGATTCCATTTTTCTAAATATTGTGACAAATGGCTTTAAACTATAAGTGGAGTGTTGTGTTGAACCCACTTCTCCTCTGTGACCACGTGCCTCTCAGTCTTCAGAGCATTCTCCAGGCCCTGGACCTGCAGCAGCAGCTTGTCCATGGCAACGTGATGCTGCTTCCTCTGCTGCTCCAGCTCTCGCTCTGCCGTCTGCAGGGCCTTCACCTTACTGACCAGCCTGCACAAAGACAGAGGGGATGGCTCGGGGAAAAGATCGAGGCTTCAAAAATGGGCACAAGGCTAATACGATGCCCTCACGCACTTCTCCTCCAGCATTTTGCGGTCATCATCACTTTTCTGCAGGAGGATCTGTCTCTCCTTCAGTTCACCTAACAGCGACGTCACCTGAGCTTTCAGAGCCTCACAGTCCTTCGACAACTGATGGGAAAAGAAAATGGAGCATGGTCACTAAATATAAAGGAGATTGGAAACTCCTGTTGCAGAATTACAAAAGAATATCACGTTATTCCTTTTGTCCCAGCTAGTGAGGGAGACTGTTTACAACACAGAGCAGAATGATAAACCATGTGTGTGGAGTTGCTCCGGTTTTAACTGTGATTGCAGTAATTCCAACATCAAATAGGTCTATAACCTAAAAATGCTAAATGCATCCCAACAGGCGTGCCCAATACTTCAACCTGTCGACCGACGTCATTAAAGGAAGCGGCCTTCTGTTTTTCTTTTTATTCACATACTGAGCAGCTAACTGATGCTCATTTAAGCATTCAAACACACATTAACTCTATGTTAGAATCAAGAATCAGTTTATTTATAATGCGCCAATTTACAACAGATGTGGTCTCAAGGCACTTTACAAGAAAATCAATTAAAATCAAAGATACATCATAAACAAATCAGTTTGAAAAAGTTTCCAATCTAAGGAACCCCAGCAGATACATGGAGTCATTGACTTGCAGCATTCACTCCTCAGGAATCAGCAGGCAGAAACAATGGCTTGTGCTGTCGTTGACTTTACAGCAATTCCTCATACTGAGCATGCATGTAGCGACAGTGGAGAGGAAAAACTCCCCTTTAACAGGAAGAAACCTCCAGCAGAACCAGGCTCAGTACAAACAGCCATCTGCCACGACCGACCTGGGGTTTGAAAAGACAGAAATCTAACTTAGAAGCACAGGATACTGAAATAATAGAGATTGTAGCAGCAGTTGTAGAACGTCACTGGAAGCATCTCAGCCCATGTTCTCATCCAAGAAGCTGTCTCAGCTAACAGAACGCCAGCCCAGGTGTGGCTACTATGGAGAGACGAACACTAAGAGAAAACTAAAGGTTAACAAGGTTGAAATAATGGTAACTAAGTAGATTGGACAAAGGAAGAAAGTAGCAGAGAGAGAAGTGGTCAGATTGTCCTCCAGCAGTCTAAGCCTATAGCAGCATAACTATAGAAAAACTTAAATAACTTAACCCTATAGAGTGAGACATGAAGAAGGTGGAGCAAAGGAGAACCATCTGTCAAGACTGAGTTCCTCCCCCAACCGGATTAAGCTGTCTTCTCTACCTCTTCCTAACTATAAACTTTATCAAACAGGAAGGTTTTAAGCCTAGATTTGGAGCTTTATTAGTGAGGGCGTTATATGTCAAAAGAAGGATCTTAAAATTTGACAGGGAGCAAATGAAGGGAAGCTAAAATTGGGGAGATATGATCTCTCTTTTTAAGTTCATCAGAACTCTTGCTGCAGCATTTTGGACCAACTGTAGACTTTTAATTGCATTTTGTGAACTTCCTGCTAATAAAGACCAGCCTTGAAGTAACAAATGCATGGACTAGTTTTTCTGCATCTGTCCAAGGGAGAATATTTCTAATTTCTGCCATATTCCTGAGATGAAAGAAGGAAATCTTACAGACCTGTTTTATATGAGACTTGAAAGACATTTCCTGATCAAAAATAACAGCAAGGTTCTTTACATTGTCACAAGACGCCAAGCTGATTCTATCCAGGTCAAGTGGCTGACTAAGCTATTTATTTTTTAGAGGTTCTGGTCCAAAGATAACAACTTCTGTCTTTTCAGAGTTCAAGAGCAGAAAGTTTAAAGTCATCCACATTTTTATGTCATCTAGACATGCCTGTAATTTACCAAACTGACTGGATTCATCAGGATTTATAGATAAATACAGTTGTGCATCATCAGCATAACAGTGGAAATTAACACCATGCTGTCTAATGATTTTACCAATAGGGACCATGTATATAGTAAATAGAATTGGGCCAAGTACAGAACCCTGTGGTACTCCACAAGTAAGCTTACAATGAGGAGAAGATTTGTCATTTCGATGAACAAACTGGGATCTATCAGACAAATACGATTTAACCAGCCTAGTCCTGCTCCCTTGATCCCCACAGTGTGTTCGAGCCTTTCTATGAGGATATTGTGATTGACTGTGTCAAAAGCAGCACTGAGATCTAACAGAACTAGAATAGACACAAGCCCATTGTCTGAGGTCATGAGAATATCATTTGTGACTTTAAGGAGAGCTGTCTCAGTGCTATGATGAGCTCTGAAAGCTGACTGAAATTCTTCAAATAGGTCATTATTCATCAAATGCTCTCTCAGTTGATTATCAACAATTTTTTCAAGGATTTTAGATAAGAAAGGAAGATTAGATATGGGTCTGTAATTTATTAAGTCTTCTTGATCAAGAGAAGGTTTCTTAAGTAGGGGTTTTATTACAGCTACCTTCAGAGCCTCTGGTACATAACTGTTCACTAATGACAAATTATTCATTTCCAAAATGGGGGTAATAATAACAGGAAATACTTCTTTAAACAATTTTGTCGGGATTGGATCCAACATACAAGTTGAAGGATTAAAGGAAGAAAATATTTTTGAAAGCTCAGAAGGCTCAACTGGAACAAAACACTTCAAACAGACATCAGGCTCCAGCGCCACATTTAGTGCCTCATTGCTTACTGAGGTAGTAGTTATGTTTGGTAGGATGCCATCAATTTTAGTTTTAATAGATTCAATTTTATTAATAAAGAATTCCATGAAGTCATTACAGCTAAGAGTTGGAGGAATGGATGATATAACAGAGTTTTCATTTCTCGTACGTTTAGCAACTGTATTAAAAAGAAACCTAGGATTGTTCTTATTCTCATCTATTAATGATGTAAAATATTCAGATTTAGCTTGGCGCAGGGCCCTTTTATACAGAAGCACGTTGTTTTTCCAGGATAAATAGGACTCCTCTAAAACCAAAAACTGCCATTTCTTCTCCAATTTCCTGGCGTTTCCCTTCAAGGTACAAAGTTCTGAATTAAACCAGGGGGCCAACCTCCTATGACTAATCAATTTCCTTTCCATGGGGGCTACGTTGTCTAATGTAGTACGCAATGAGGACGTAATACTATGAACAAAAGCACAAATTTGTGTAGGGCATGAAATTAATTTGTTGCCCTCCACTGCGTTTCTCTGAAATACTGAAGAAGTCAAAGGTGGAATGGATTCTTTAAAGGCTGTAACAGCGTTGTCTGATAAACAACTACTATAAAGACATTTTCTTTCAAATTTTAAGTACTCAATGAAAAATTACTCAAAAGTTATCAAAAAATGGTCAGAAAGGAGAAGGTTATGAGGCAGTACATTAACTTTTTCACATTCAATGCAATAAGTCCGCACAAGGTCTAAAGTGTGACCAAGAGAGTGGGTAGGTGTTTGGATTTTTTGAGTGAAGCCAATTGAGTCTAAAATGCCAGTAAAGGCTACATTTAGACTGTCATTTTTGGTGTCAACATGAATGTTAAAATCTCCCACTATGATTTTATCAGTGTTTAACACTAGTTCAGATAAAAAATCTGAGATCTGATCTATAAATTTAGAGTAAGGACCTGGCGGACGATACAAAATAACAAACAGAAGTAGTTTAATTCTTTTAGAGGTTGGATGAGGAGGGCTAAGGGTTAAATGTTCAAAAGAACTATAACTATTAGTTGGCCTGGGATTAATTAATAAATCTGATTGAAAAATGCTTTCTACTCCTCCACCTCTCCCAGTACTTCGAGGAAGGTGAAAGTAATTGAATAATTAGAGGGAGTTGATTTGTTGATACCAACATAATACTCTTGCTGCAGCCAGATTTCTGTGAGACAAAGCAAATCAATTTGATTATCTAATAAGGATTTTGAGGAGAGAGATCTGATGTTCAATAAACCACACTTAATAGTTGTACAGTTTTGTTTGATCTGAGTTGTTTTTATCTTTATGAGATTTTCAGGATTAGCTGTTTAGTTTAATCTATTTGGTTTTGGCCCGGGGCAAGACACCATCTCAATGGGACGATAGGTAGGTAACTGTAGGTCATGTGACAGTGATGATGATATAAGGGTTGCCAGGTGTGTGATGTGTTTACCCGTCACTGGTGGATTATTTTTCTTTTTTTTTCATCTTTGGAATGGATAATGTAACACTGATTATAAAGGTTATAGGCCTGACCTGCAGTGTTAATATCAGATATCAGTGAATCCTTTATTAGCAGGTGTTAGAGCGAGTGTGATTAACTCAACTCATAGTAACTCACGTCACTATTTTAGAACAGAAAATACTTTTTTTAGGAAGACACTTTGTATAAAAGTATAAGATTAAGGAGGCTTAATCTTATAATTCACATACATTATTATGTACTTGTTTCTCCATATTAATGTCCCTAAATGCATAACTTGGAGTTATTAGTTAGGGCTGAGTGATAAATCAATTCTGTATATGAAGATTTCAGACGGTTCATGTCTTCGAGTCTAGACTTTACTATGAACTACGGGTGTTTACCACTTGTCAAACCAGTTCTATCCCGTCAAAAACCCGGCCAATCAGATCACTCAGCAGAGTTACAACCCCCCCACCTAACAAACAAAGAACCCCACAGAAGCCTCCGGCGTGTCTTACTGTCTGTGTGTTTCAGTCACTGGCCTGGAGATAAATGAAGACAAACAAGATCAGAGCTTTACGCTCAGATTCAGAGTTGTGTTGGTTCATTGAATGCTCTGCGGCGATCACGTGATACTGAATCAAACAAATGGCTTGTTATCAGACCACTGTGGAGCTAAATCCTGATAGCTTTTGATTCAGGTGTGATAAAACAGGGACCACCTGAGGACTATAGAGGAAGCAGGACGTCCCAACAATGGACGTTTTAAAACTGCCAGCTGTTGTAGTTCACGTTTTTAGATTAGAAAATCAGACCTGGGCGCAATCCTTGTCCTTTTGTTTGAGGAGAGCTTCTGTTCTGTCCCGCTGAGCCGAGCTCTTCTGCAGGTAGTCCAGCTTTTCCTCCAGCTCCCGATACCTGTGGGGCAAACCGATATGGAGTAAGATCGCTAACTCTAACAATCTTATTCATATTTAGATGTCCATTAAGTTCTTATACCCAAAATTCTTGTTTTTATGAGAGTTTGAATCTAAAAGCTGTGAGTGCAAAAGTATTCTGAATAAAACTCTAAATGTTACAACTACCAACTTTTCCTTTCTCTGTGGACACAAATTCAACTTTGTGGGTACGAGTAAAAAATTGTTACAATGACGTCACAGGCCGGAGTAATCGATCGGCCATCTCATCAAACACAGCCTGCTCTAAATTAAAAAATGGCGGAAGACAATGGAGCGGGTGGAACAACAGCCTCAGGCGAAGCATCCCAGGTAAGATCAATATATATCTCTATATAAACAGGTGGTTACTCCACCTGGTCTTCCACCATCTTTAAAATTGGAGTGGGCTGTGTTTGATGAGATCACGGATCGATTACTCTGCCCTGTGACGTCATCGTAACAATTCTTTACTCGTACCCACAAGCTTGAATTCGTATCCACAGATATAGGAAGAGTTTGTAGTTGCAGAAATTAGAGTTTTACTCATAAGACTTTGCACTCCTGCTATTAAACTCACAAATATTTCAGCAGAAAATATAAATGTGAATACGAATGTTAGAGGCGTGTGTACACCTTTTTAACAGCGATCTGACTCCATAAACGGACCGGTCGCTGTCAAAAACATGTTCCAAAATAATATTAAATAAATTCTGAGCAATGACCAACGTGGTTCATTTTGTATCAAACAAGGCTTAAATAAAACTGTTCAGATGAAAATCAAAATAATAAACTTAATTTAAATAATGTTGGAAATAATTTAAAAAGTACATGATTCTTTTTTTTGACCGTGGTGGAAATCCTTTCTGGTGTGTTGGAATGTCATGATAAACAAAAACGATAAAAAAAATAATTTGTAGCATTTCTGATATACTAACAAAAATAATAGGAAACCAAAAAGAGCTCACACTGAGACAGGCGGTGGAACATGCACAGCAGTGAAATACAAAGCCACACAGAGCTGGAGGCTCACCTGCCCTGTGTGGCCTGAAGCTGCTGTGTGAGTTTAGCCAGACTAGAGCTGGGAAAAGGAACCAAAGGAGGCCGAGGAGGATAAGGAAGAGGAAGAGGCTTTGTTAAGCAGAAGAAAGGACAGAATTTTAATTAGGCATGCTAAAATCCTGAAGACTTAACAGTAAAACCACCATTAGCTAGAACAGAGCACTGCTCGTATTAATTTGAAAGAGCACAGTTAGTTTTAAAGCTTAAAGTTAGTTTCCAGGAACCTGTATTTGTTGGGGAATCAAGTCTTACCAGTCAGAGGAGTGCTGGGCCTCAGAGCGAAGCTGAACAGCTTCCTCAGTGCCGCTCGTCTGTAAGAAGTTAGAACAGTCTTTAGGGACAGAAACAAAGACAAGCGTGATAGTCCTGACGGTAAAAAACAAAAATAAAGCGTTTCTCTAACAGGGAATACAAAAAACGAATGGACCAACATTCGTATCCATGGAGCAGCATCACGCTCTCGTTTCACCATGGCGACGGCTTGTTAGTGATGAGTCTATGCTCACGTCTTGCAAACATTGCATCCTTCATATTAAATTGATTATGTGGATTGGAAACCAGACTTTAAAAATGAGATTTTTAACAATTACAGTGAACAAGACTGGACAAGGCTAGATGTTTACCTCTTGTGTAAGTTATTGCTGAGAATGCATTATAGCTTTCTCAACAATTGTTTTCCTGTTTCTCTTTATTATTACCCCGTTTTTTGGCACTTAACTCGTTCAACTTTTTTCAGCTCTTACCACTTCAGCATAATTTCATCTAGAAACACGGTTCAACTCTCAGGTTTGTCCGTGTTCTGTCAAGAAGTGAAGACGGTATGTCGATATCTATCACGTTTTGTCGCAACGTGTATCCAAGCGACACAAAGCTTTGCAAAAATCACTAAATCTTCACTAAATCTAGACTGATAACATCATCAGCTAGAGTGTGGAAGATCCTTTTTTTTAAAACACTTGCTTTGTGTTTAACTCGCCCTCATGACTACATTTTTAGCAGTACTAGCCTGATTTTCAGGTATTTTATATAACTGGGGGTTGACTACGGTAGAATGTCTTCAGATTTTTTTAGAGCAGACGGTTCTTTAGAAAAACATCCCCAAATAAAAAAGGCATTCTCAACGCAAGAACAGCTCTTTCTAGTTGTATTACCCATTATTCTGGGTTATATCTGAGGTCTGTATGTTGCTGTACATGATGCGACGTTAGCATTGCAGGCTACCTGTGTCTGGAACAGTTTAGCCCGCAGGTGGTCGATGCATTGATGCTGTCGCTCGATCACTTCTTTCCCCTCGTCCTTCTCCCTCTTCAGCTCTTCATTTTTCTTTCTTAGCTCTCTCAGCTCTTCTTCTGTTTTTTCTTTGTGGCTCTTTAGAAGCTGCAGGAACTCGTTGGCCCCCTCTGAAGGCTGTAGAGACAAAGACGTAGATGAGACAAGGTCGAATAGATCGTCTAACAATGCGATGTAGAGCTTGTAAAGCGGTTTTATTGATTAATCAGTTTTGGAAGATCCAATTTTTGATTAAAATTACAGCTAATGACTTAATTAGCACCTTAGTTAATGCTGCTCTCAGACATCTTGTTGATAATTAACCAGCACTGATCTTACCTCTTTTAACCAAAGTTACAAAGATGTTTTTTTTGTGCAACTGCACAATATTAGAAAATCTTCCATTGGAGCTAATATTGGTAAATGCTGCAATGAAAATACCAGTTGCTATATTTGTCTATTTTCATCTTTCTCCTTCACTCCTTCATTTAGCATTTCGGGAATTTTGCATAAAACCTGCTTCTCAGCTTTTTATGCAAAAGTGTATTTACATTAACATAGATTGGAGAAGGGATGAACAAGCATGGTAATGCTAAGAGAGAACACTAATCAGGATTTAATGCATTTAAGATATATTTTAATTATTAATGGACTCCAGATTGTTCAAATTAATGGTAAAACAAAAGTAAAAAAAGAGAAAAGAGCATTGATCTACTTGTTTAACTTCCTTAAACCAGCAGGTTTTACAGCCAGATCCACTTAGGTCACTACCACAGTTTTGCAGAACCAAGATTTTTAAAAGGAAAGTTCATAAAAAGTGCAACAAAACAGATAAATCATGTGGTTTAGAAGTATTGGTCCACCTAGCATAGGAGCTGGACTTAGGTCCACCCTACTCCATGTGGTTCAGCTGGTTTTCCATTACAGTTTAATACCAGCTCCAGATCCTGCTTTGGCAGGTTCAGAAAACGTTGGAGGTGGCGAAACAAAACACAAGTTTCTTACAAACAATGTTCAGGTTATCGTAGAGGAGTTGTTCCAACTAACTCCATCTCCTAGCCAATCTGTCATCATCTTTATAACCGTCCTGCCTTGTCTGGTTTATTGGCTACCTCTTAGCTTAGCTAAGCTTTTCCTTCCTCCTTGTCTGGCATGGCTGAGATTGTGGGATGTAAGGAAGAAGAAATGTAGGCGATCGGTACGCTCAATTAAGTCAGATTAAAAAGATTCTGCATCAACTAATGATAGCCTGGCTTCTGGGAGGGATGTCCTTAAATAAAGCATTAAAAAAAGAGCATTAAAAATAGTAAATTGGTTCAGGATTCCTACCATAGGTCGTCGCCCTTGTGTAATTTCAAGATGTCATAAATGGGTTAATTCAACTTTGTTATTTTAACCTTACGACCGTGGTTGGTTGTCCTTACAAAGGATGTGAAGAATTTCAACAAGAGGTATGTGAAAGTGACGAAGATGATGACCGAGCTCCCAAACAACCTACCAGGCTGCAAAGTGGTGTGGTTTGTCTCTGCTGCTCTGTTTCTTCAACTCTTTTCCTGTCCCACTGGTCTAGAGTCTGAAAGGAAAAACACAATTTGAACCACTTTAAAAATCAGATCCAATAGCCGATACAAGTATGGCTGCTCTTATTCGTTTCCCTACACTTTGAACAGCGTGTAAAGACAACCGCTCCTCTGCACAGCAGGATTAAAACTATTACATTAGCAGGAAGTGAAATTTCAAACCCTCCCTGCCATCCATCATCATGGTCACTGTAAGATCATTAGCTGACAAGGACTCAGAAGGAGTATCGGGAATGCAGCATTGTGTGTTTTACTGAGACATGGCTGCAGGGTCATTTCCCCGGTTTTATAGAATTTGTGTAGATTTGTAATTCAAAAACAACTTTGCTTTGTTCTTAGCTTCCTACGATCTGCTCCCATCAATCAACAACTTTAATACACATTCACAAGTGGCGGCATCCACCGTTAATCTCAAAGGCATCCTCTGCTGTTTGACGTCTACCTACTTTCTTGTTCTGCGCATGCCTGTTGCGTTGGGGGACATAAACACACAGCAATTTCATACAGAGGTTCGATAGCAGTTGCCTTTAGTTAGGAGTATGAACGGCCAGCATCTGATACAACTGCCGTATCAGATGCTGGCCGTTCAAACAACTGTGGGTGTAGAACTGTCTCTGAACTGTGGGTGTAGAAAAGCAGCGGAATAGAAACCTTCGGTCGGTCCAGCGGCCCGTTCCTGGCAGGAAGTCCCGGCAAGGCTTCGGTCTGGCTAGTGCTGTGGTTGGAAGACGAGCCTGGTCCGTTCACCATGTTCTGCAAAGACTGGTTCTCCTGCGCCAGCCTCTCCACCAGTGCTCTGGCCTCTTGGAAACGGCAGCTGACAAACTCACGCTCCTCCCGGGTTCTCCGCTGCCATCCCTCCATCTCCTCACAGCGCTGACGCAGGGCATGGTTGCTCCTCCTCAGAGCCTCTGGAGGACAGGGACGAGCAGACGTGAAACCCTCGTCTCTTCTACCAAAACGCAAAACAAAACCACCTCTGGCTTTGCTACTATTAATAATCAGCATGTTTTCTGATCACCAGACTTTGACTTGCAGCTGTAATAAGCTCCTGGGAGCCATTTTTTCTATTTTTAGCTGCATCCTGCATCCCAGACGCTCATTTTTAACTGCAACTCTAATCCATCCTCAGTTGCAGACAACTAATGGTTTTACGAAGATATGATGAAGTGAAATATCACCTCTGCTGCCCGGATATTAAGCTGTTCGCATGTCATGACTGTCTTCAGTCAGAAGTTCATTCATTGCACACCTGACTGCTACTGGACCACTAGAGTATTATGACATTTAACTTCCCTCTAATAAATAACATAAATACAAATAAAGTGTTTCTGAATTGAATTAGAACAAGGTTTCAAGTGTTTCTTAAAACTGTTCAGTCTTCTTACTCAGCTGTAACACAGCAGTTCAGTGTAGACAGACGGTTCTCCTTTGCTCTACCTTCTTCATGTCTCACTCTATAGTGTTAAGTTATTTAAGTTTTTCTATAGTTATGCTGCTATAGGCTTAGACTGCTGGAGGACAATCTGACCACTTCTCTCTCTGCTACTTTCTTCCTTTGTCCAATCTACTTAGTTACCGCTATTTCAACCTTGTTAACCTTTTGTTTTCTCTTAGTGTTCTTCTCTCCATAGTAACCACACCTGGGATGGTTCTGTTAGCTGAGACAGCTTCTTGGATGAGAACATGGGCTGAGATGCTTCCAGTTTAATATTTTTATGATTTTAATAGATTTTCTTGTAAAGTGCCTTGAGCCGACATCTGTTGTAAATCGGCGCTATATAAATAAACTGATACTTGATTCTAACATATGTTATGTTCTGTGTATCATGTAATAAACAGGAAGAAGTAGAATAAAGTTCTCCACATTCGAACTTATTGGGAAATCATGTTTCCATCTCTGCATAAGTCTGTGGGAAACCACAAAAACGTTTGTTTTATTTTTTTATTTGGCCGCTCCATCAACCTTTCCTTTTCTTGATAGTTTTGATAGTTCAAAAAAGGAAAAGGAAAATGTGATGGAAACATGACTACAGTGTAGAAAAGTGCAGCACAGACACACAGCTGCATGTATGTAGAAATTACTCATCCCGCCTCTGTGCAATTCGATGTAAAAGATTTTTTTGTTTCCATCATCATCTTTTATGTGAGGTAATACCTCGGAGCTGCTGATTGTCGCCCCGTAATCTGGTGACGATTTCACTTCCAGCAAGCTCTGCTGGGTCCTTTAGGGTCCCTCCGCTGTCCTCTCCAGACATTTCCCACTGCATGGGGCCATCAGGTTGTGGCTGCACCATCTCTACAGAGGCAGAGTCAAAAGAAACGCTGATAAACATTTACTGCTTATGAAACGAGTTGGACGGGGAAATAAACGCAGAAAGGGCAACGTTCAAATATGTTGATGGTCCTGGGCCAGCAGATGTCGCTGTGGAGCTCTTAGTTTGCTTAAAACAATTAAAAACATAGAGAAATATTGTGAAAAGACTAACTTTGCTACCATGAAGAATCTGTCATACACATATAAAAAGATATATGATAAAATATAAAAAGACTATCACTTAAGTTTAAGGCCAAAAAGCAAAAAGGCCCCATCCTCACATCGCGACAGCGAGAAACAGGGCAGGACGGGCCACACTTTTCAGATTTCATTTTGGATAACATATGAAGATATATATATATATATATATATATATATTCACATTCGCACAGTGGAATAAAAATAGATTAAACAAACTCACCTCTTATCAAACAATATGTTCACACTCAATAAATAATGGATTAATTACTAAGTTTTCTGGGGCTGTCCACGGTTTTTTTTTGCTGCAGATTCGGGTGGCAAAATTCTAGCTTTCACTTTCATTTAGCCATCAAATCCTGGCAAAATCTGCGTTTCTTGTAAGAAAAACAATCGAGCGGATTTAGTGTGAGATCCCTGGAAACATGCCAGACATCGATGAAGCCTGAGCGGTTTAACCTGCTAACAGGTGAGCGGTTTAACCCGCTAACAGGTGAGCGGGTTAACCCGCTAACAGGTGAGCGGTTTAACCCGCTAACAGGTGAGCGGGTTAACCCGCTAACAGGTGAGCGGTTTAACCTGCTAAAGGGTGAGCCGTTTAACCTGCTAACAGGTGAGCGGGTTAACCCGCTAACGGGTGAGCGGGTTAACCCGCTAACGGGTGAGCGGTTTAACCCGCTAACGGGTGAGCTGTTTAACCCGTTAGCAGGTGAGCGGTTTAACCCGCTAACAGGTGAGCGGTTTAACCCGCTAGCAGGTGAGCGGTTTAACCCGCTAGCAGGTGAGCGGTTTAACCCGCTAACAGGTGAGCGGTTTAACCCGTTAGCAGGTGAGCGGTTTAACAGGTGAGCGGTTTAACCTGCTAACGGGTGAGCGGTTTAACCCGCTAACGGGTGAGCGGTTTAACCTGCTAACAGGTGAGTGGTTTAACTCGTTAGCAGGTGAGTGGTTTAACCTGCTAACAGGTGAGCGGTTTAACAGGTGAGCGGTTTAACAGGTGAGCGGTTTAACCCACTAACAGGTGAGCGGTTTAACCCGCTAACAGGTGAGCGGTTTAACCCGTTAGCAGGTGAGCGGTTTAACCCGCTAACAGGTGAGCGGTTTAACAGGTGAGCGGTTTAACCCGCTAACAGGTGAGCGGTTTAA
>JAVLVB010000311.1:848867-858882 GCA_032876305.1 Orestias chungarensis | reverse complement strand
TTTCAGAGTAAAAGTCCGGCGGAGGGAAGGAAGCGCGGATTTGGCTGTAGCGCCCTCTCTGGTTGAGGCTGGAAGTTCCAATCATCCTCTAATCTAGCAGGATAAAAAAGGAATAAAGAATATTTTATAATTATAAAAATATATATGTATGGGCCAATTTAGGGGTTTTAAAAATATAAAATTAACAGACGATAATGTTCATGTTACAAACGTGTTGCCATTAACAGCATTAAGCTTTTATCATTTCTTCACTTGACCTCAAAATCTAACAATAGACTCAGCAGGTAGAAGATAACATTAGACACAGAGATTTGACTTTATTATAAACTGTGTTGTATTTATGTCTCATTGTGTGAAGTTGCTGTCAGTAGAGTATGTGGTAGTTTTACTAACGTAATAGTAACAATAATTGATAATAATACTCATACCTCTTTTGAGCCAGTCAGACTTGCTTGTGTGCTGAAGATCATTATTCTCTAACCTGCATTCTCACTTTACCAGACTAAAGGTGCATTTTCTATCATTGAATCATTCCTGTTATATTTGACAACTCCTTCTACCAAGTCATGGAGAGAAAAAACACAAAAACATGGGATTTATTTAACAAACTTTAACTTCTTTTAAGGCAGCATAATAAAAAAAAACCCATTTAGACACTTATTTTTGTGTTTTAAAGGTATAGGAGAGGATCTTCTGCTCATTCTCATTTTCGCCAAACTGCGCATGCGCCGCCTCATCTCCAGTAACGCCCCTGATATCTGGAGCGCGTAAATGTTATTTCCGCATTGACAGCCAGTTATTTTTCACCACCTGTCGTTTTTGATTGGCTGCCATTTTCTATGGGATTTTCCATTGAAATTTTCTCCTGAAGAGATCCTCTGCTATACCTTTAATGTCTGTAATTAAGATTCATTGTCAGTGAATTGTGTATAGAAGAAGAAGTTTGCACATCGCTTGTTTTCTAAAATTGCTTTTTTTTGTTTTTTGCACTGCTGCCTTGTTTCAATTAAGATTTTTCTGCTATTGGCAGAAATATACAAACACTCTTTAGATGCACTGATAGTGTTTGTCCAGCTAACCATATTTAGACCATTTCATGAGCTGCTCTTGTGGTTTCTCTAGTTTATAAAAGGTTGATATCTGACACTTTCCTGGTAGATCCTGACGGTTAAAATTCAGGGGTTTGTTTCCAAGTGATTTCACAAAACTAAGTCGCTCATATCATCTTAGAAACAATTTATTCCTGACTACACCGACACGTAACTGATGCTCAGTTTTAGTTGCTGTACTTTACTTATGCACGTTTCACTGATTATAAACCAGTTAAAATTCGCCTTTAGGAGCAAATGTAACCACCAGGTCCAAGTTTTAGTTTTATGGATTCCCACATAACAAGCAAGGTTTTTTCCCCACAACTCCTTACACTATCCAATAATAAACTAAATGTATTTACAGCAAGCTGGTCTTGTTTGTAGGATTTACATTTAGGCTGAGCTTAAATTTATTTAAACCATAAATACCAATCAAACCGGCCCAACTAACATTTACCATGTTATGACTTTTAAAATGTTTTATAAATCTTTAAAATAAAATAGGACAGGTAGAAAAATAAAGAAAAACTTGCTTTATTTCACTTGAACCAAAACACATTCATGCAAAACATGTAAATGAACAGAAATTCCCCATCAGACCTATAAAAGTAATAGAACATAAATCAGCTGCTCATCCATCCTTCCTTCTTCTCATACTCTCTCCAAGGCCTCCAACATGATTATGCTGTTTCCTCTGATAACCTGTAAACAAAGAAAATAAAAAGATATGAGCCAGACGCTTACTAAAATACTAAATACTGATACTGGCGAGGAGTCAGAGTCTGAATGGTAAATTAGTTCAACTATGCTTGAAAATGTTTCATCAACAATTGGAGGTATATAAATATACTGAATTGCTTTAGGAGGTTTTTACTGGTAAGAAAAGGAGGGTGTTGGCTGCAGCTCATTGCTATAAATAGTTGTTCAGATTTGTCAACGCATAGCTGCTTTAAACTACAGGAAACGAAGGGATTTGTAGTAATGAAACACAAACACCTCAGTGCTCCCTGAGGTACTCACCACCATGCCGATGGTGTTCTGCTGTCCTCCTGGACCCATCTCCAGAGACTCGTCCACCACCAGGTTCATGAAGGGGTCGAACCCTCGTAGGATGCCCTGGACGTGCCGGCCTCCATTCAGCTTCACTGCAACCACACAAAACGAACCCGTCAGAAGCTGCGAATCTCTTATGGAAACCATCAATCAGATAAAATAAAAAAAAGGGATCTGAAAAGCACCAAATTCTTCAGCAATAAAACTTTGCATGAAAGAATCCTGCATAAAAGTAAACAAACAGTGATGTTCTTATAAGACTTTTTTTAAGCAGAGAGTCTGACAGTAACGACCAACACGTCTCAGTGCATATGGTAGAATATTTTTATTATGTGATGCATTATGATCATTATGAGCCTGACTGAGCGGATTTTTATCTTTTTTGTCACACACATAAAAATCATAGGTCTACGCTGAATATAGCACACAGACTAATCAAACCCGGTGTGAAAATAATCTTCAGTTAATCATCTTGATGAATGTAACCTGTTTGGTTTCTGTCTGTATTTAAACATTATTCTTATCGAAGCATCAAAGATAACATTGATAGAAACTGTGATGCAGATATGAGTTGCCCTACTTTCTTCTTTCTTTTCTCATTTGCTTCCAGGTTTAAGTAATTACATTACTGTTTGGTGTGAGCATCTGTTGCCATGACACCAATAAGCAATCTATTAAATTAGCATAAAAAATGTCATAATACTCAATACATTGGCCAACAACTACTGTGATCTAAAGAGTTCCTTGTGATACATTTCCAAAACTGATACTGCGATAACGATGTATTTACCGTACACTATACAGAAAATTCAAACTGGAGCAACTTTCATCCAGCAATTGAATCCTCTAACAGGGTTCCCTCATATTCTTTATGTTTAGTTGAGCCCATTTTACAGCGTAAATCTAATCCTGGGCAGCAGTAAACAAAAATCATGCAACTTGATGGGGAATTAGTTCAGTTTTCAGAGTTTTCTGTCAGCCGACTATGTTCTTCCTCCTTTAAACGTTAGATCAGGAAAATTACATAACCTTAACTATAACATTTCACATATAATCAAATCTATAATTATTGTAGGGTTTAGTGCAGGCGTTTCAGATTTTAAACTACAGTGGATTAAACAGAGTCCCACTTCTTATCAATATCCCTTTACTTAGCAACCAGTGACTTCAATTTGGATCAAAACTGAATTCACTGGGGCGATATAAAAATGTGTTTTTTAAAATATTTGCACCCAAATCTTGTAAACAGGACATTTAAGCTGTGTAAGCAGCGATAAACCCACTTTAGGTGTTAAGAACCAAGACTAAAATAATGTATAAAAACTGCTTATTGTTTCAGTTGGAGGTCAAAAACTACATATTTTAACAGTAAAATAATATTAGCAGCTGTAAAATACAAACAATAAGAATTTATTTTGCAAAAAAGCTCTTGAAGCACAGCTACTGCTGAAAACATTTCCTTTTGTTGGTAAATCATTATATAATCACCTGGATATTTAGAACAGCTATTTCTAGCATGCTACAAGCTAACCCTTTAGCATGCTACAAGCTAACACTTTAGCATGCTACAAGCTAAGACTTTAGCATGCTACCGCCTAACACTTTAGCATGCTACAAGCTAACACTTTAGCATGCTACAAGCTAACACTTTAAACTCCACATTAATAAATATTTGTGGACATAAGAATTAAGCTAAACTTACATGAAAGCTTCTTGTCCATAAATCTGAAAAAGACAACGAAAAACGCGGTTAGTTTAGATCACAACGAAGAGTTCAAGCTACATCGCTAACGTTAGCATTATGCTATTGAAAACCGAGCAGCGGCGCTAACACCAAACTAAATGTTACATTGCACCTTTCCTTGGTAATAAACTCGGGTAAACTTACTTTTTCAGCTCTGGTGGGTGCGCTTTGCTCATTTTGTCTTTACTTTCAGAAAGCTTGCGTGCTAGCTACGTTTGACAAAGCCGCGGAAGGAAAGCGTGCAACCAGAGACCGGAAGTTCAACCTTCTACGGGCTGCAGAGAGCGCCCCCGTGAGGCCGGGAGGAGGCGGTGTCTGGAACAGGTATTAACGTTGAAGTGTTGTGGAAACAATCAAAAAAGAGGCTTATTTATACCAAAATGATGTCATGTATCATAAAATAAAAAATACAATTCAATAAGATCAAAACGCAACTGAAAGGTTGAATTCTTGAAGTTCCTAAAAGGGAAATTCAGCATTAGTCGTTGGTATGATTTTCAGGAAGGTCTTGGTTTGCATGGATTTTGCATGTTCTCCCTGTGCATACTTGGGTCTTCTCCACGTAGTTATGCTCTCTCACAGTATAAGACAACTATTGATCTTGAATGCAGAACTGAAGCACATCCTGCCCTTTATGGACAAGCCACTGCTGGATAAGCAGCATAAATGGTCGGATTAGTGACTAAAGTAAAAACTGTATAAAGTATCTTTAATTATATATCTCAGATAATTAGTAATATAAATAGTACTGGAAAACCAAAGTATTATCTATCAAAACAAGAAACATCTGTATGCATCTGGTGTTTTTGTCAAATTCACCATATACATTTTTAGTCAGAGCCAGATCGCTTGTACTGAAGCAGATTTTTGTGACATGTTCCTAAAAACTTCAGAAGTATTAAAAAAATAAGTTATTTTAAAGTCATGGATACCAATAAATGCACCATTATAATTTCTAACACAGAACTTTTCTAAGTTTTTAATGAAAACATTGGATTTAAAAAAATGATAAATCTTATGAATTTAGAGCTTTAAAGCAGAAAAAACTTTTGCACCATAAAACAAACTTTTTTTTGGTGTAAAGTTCTTTATTCTGTCATCTATAAAGCAGTAGGAACTATTTTTTGGAAAAAAATAGAAACAAAAATTTATAAACTGTTTAAATAATGAACATTTTCACAGTAGAACCCTGAAAATGGCAGCAAAAAATGTAGAAAAAGAAAAAGCATCTAAGCATCTTTAAGTGACAGATGCTGGGGAGCTGCTCTTCACTGCACACGTTTGCATAGGTGAGAGACAGAAGCCGACCGGGTCAAAGAACTGAATGAAACTAGAGCGACAGAACGAAAATTCAAGCAATGGGAAGTTTGGGGGAGAGCCTTTCTTTGTCCAAGTATTACAAACTTTTTCATTGTACACTGAAATTACCTTGCAAATATCTAAATATGATGGATTTTGTGTCTCATTAGTTGTATTTAAAGGATCCTGAACATAAATAAACCAAAATAAAAGTGTAGCCAGATAAGACGGTAATTATTGGTCAAATTGTCAAAAATAATAACAGAGGAAAGGAAAAAAGTTACGCACTTAAACTTTCTGTGACAAAGCTGCAAAAACAATATAAGCCAGACATAATTTTACCAGAATCCGACTTGTTTTAAACAAAATAAAAACACAGAGGCCTCTTATGGTTCACCTGATCTGTGTTTGTGAGAAGTTTGATTAATAATACGAGGATCTGTTGAATGTTTTTCCAGCTTCAAAGGGGCAAAAAAATCTGTATAACCCACCTGCAGACAGTTGGTGTCCATCACAGCGGGTTTTCTAATACATGGTTTTAAACCCAACCATGAAAGGATGCATCTGCTCTCTGTTCAAACATGAGGGAGAAAAATAAAAGCATCTGTGTTTGTCTGATTGCATTTTCACATTTGCTCTGAATCCGTTTGGTTTCTGACCCCCAGAAACCAGAATAATCTGTCCAAACCAATCACATAATCTGTGGTTAAGGGGTTACACTTTCTTTAGACCTCCATATGTTGGACATCACCCCCAGAGAAACAGTTACTTTCATATAATTGAGCTGCTGAAGCCTCTCATCCACCAAACTGACCTGGTTAGTAACATCAAATCTACTCTACAGAAAATATCTCAGTAAACTTAAGATAAAACTAACGTAGCGAGATATAGGAGCCCTTTAAAATAATTCTTGAATATTGTAAAGTACTAAATTCCTTTAGTGCATCTCTAACATTCAAAATCAAGTCAAACTATTGAAAAGCCTCCAATGCAACAAGAACTTTTTTTTATTCAATATCCAAGTATTACTGACTTAAAACAAGCTCTGATGTTTTGCTGAAAGGTTAGTTGTGTCTTAATTGTAGGTACTAATAGATTTGCACCAGTAGGATTGAGTTGTTCAGTGCAGACTGGAAGGCAGCAGCTGGAGCTGGCAGGCTTTGCTGGGCTGCAGTCTGTGTCCCTCTGAGAGACGGTCCTCCTCCACGCGGACCCGGAGGTGCTCCTGACAGTGTTCTAGGAACGAGTCCAGCGCCGAGAAGCCCTGCTGACAGGGAACACAGTGGTACAGCCGCTGCCTCTTGGACCCCGGGCCCTTGCACCCGTCCATCTCGCATGTGCACACGCTGCACTGGCGCCGGCTCACCGACGACTGGTGGAGCTCCACGTGTTCCTTCAGCTGCTGCCGGGCGGAGAACACCTGAGCACAGGAGGGACAGGGGAACTCGCTGTCCTCCTGCTGCTGCTGGTGTTTTCTCTCGGACGCTCCTGCTGCATCAGCCGCTTTAGGGGGGACTCTGGGTCTCTTCCTGGGCCGTCCTGGACCAGCTTTGTGTGTTTTCCTTGTGGCCAGACTTGTTTGGAAGGACTTGGAGTCTTGGACGGGGACGGAGCCTTCGGCTGCGTGCCGCCTGGCGTGCGCCCTGAATGACAGATGGTGGAAGAAGACTTTGCCGCAGATCTGACATGGATACGTTCCGGTCTTGCGGATCTTCTTGATGCTGGGCCTGGACTCCCCCCTGCTGGGTATGTCTCTGCTGTGCTTGTCTTTCCTGTGCATGTACAGTTTAGCCGTGCTGCCAAACACCATGTCACACGAGCGACAGCTCAGAAGCATCTTTTTGGATTTTAGCCTCTTCTTTGGTTTTCCGTCAACCGTCCTCTCCTCCTGATCACTTGGCGCTTTGACGTCTGGCGTCTCAGCGTGGCTGTCCTGGAAGTGTCTCAGCAGCGCGTCTTCTGTACAGAAGGTCCTGGAACAGAGCCGGCAGGCGCTCACGGGTCCTGGGGCCTCCGAAGAATCAGAGTGAGCGGAGTAGTGCTCGGAAACGGGCGGAGAATCACCCGGAATGCTGCGGTTGGACAGGGACGGCGACTCGCTGCAGCCCGCCTGCTGGTGCTGCAGCAGCGCCTGCTTCTGGTTGAAGCCCCTCCCACATGGGGCGCATGCGTATGGACCGCAGTCCAGAGTGCGCGGCTGGCGATGAGGCGGCTTCTCCGGCAACCTGCCTGGGTTCGAGGTCGCGGCTGCACACTCAGAGTCGCGCCGCGTCGCACCGCGGCAGCGGTCGCACACGCCCGAGTCCAGAGGGCACTCGTGAAGCTGCAGGGACGACCTCAGAGAGAACTGCTGTCCACAGACGGGGCAGCTGTGAGGTTTGGGCAGCACGTTCTGTAGCTCCTGCTGTTGGAGCAGATCTTTTGTGAAGGGGAAACCTTTCCCACATTCCTGACAGCCGTACAGAGGCAGGTGGGAGGGCGGGTGGCCTGGCGCATGCTGCTTGGTGTCGGTGCGCGCGATGAAGCTGGCGAGCCTGGACAGAGTGTCCGTCCTGAACGTCTCCGGCGTCCTGGAGGAGCTCCACCTGACTCCGTCCATCGTCCTACCCTGCTGACAGACGGCGGACGAACGAGTCAGATCCAGGCGTGGGTTAAAACATTTTTAAGAACGTCTACTTAAAAACGCAGCAGACATGTTAGAGTGAGACCTCTTGATCATTTGTCCCACCTGCTGACCCTGTTGTACCATCTGAAGATCAAAAACATACAGTAAACACTAGCGATGCTCCGTCATCATGACCAATAACTCATATTTGCAGATGTTATATAATTCACTGTCATTTCAACTCAGTGAAAAGTGACCCCAGGACTTACACCTGCTATATTTCAGGTAAATCCTGCACTGCATCTGTGTGATGGTCACATGAAAAAACAAAAACCACATGATCCTTTTCACTTTCTCTCCTGGAACAGAAACATGATCATATCATCAGGTAATGTCGGCCAGGTCTTAACTTTTGGAACGACATCGAGTCAAATTCGTTTCTAAACACCCCGTTGTCTCTAGAAGTGCATATACTTAATATTTATATAAATATTGCTTAAAATCCGTATACTTGGATGGTTCTTTGTAGTATTTATTGCTTTTTAGTAAATTTGGAGGAGGGGCTGCTGATTTATTGGTTCTTTGGTTTCACTCCTAACAGGATTCAATGGCCGACATTGGTTTTAGTTTCGCAACACACTCCCCCCAATGCGTTTGGCAGGTCAACGAAAACTCAGTGGTGTCATTTGTGTGGAGGGAAACTTTTCAGAAAGCAACAGCAGGTCCGAGTCTCACACCTGAGCTGCTGAGTTTAACCACCAGCGGGTTTCACGACGGATTCTCTCACCTGAGCCGTGGGTCTCGGCAGCTTCTCCAGAATTACCACAGGTCTCTTCAGTGCTTGTGCGAACAACGTCCTCTGGGACTGTATTCTCTGATTGGCCGCGCGTCCGTTTCTTGGTAGACTTGCAGCCGCGCCATACTCTTTGGATTTTTGGATGATGGATTGGACGCAGCCAGGAGAGACTTTCAACGCTTTGGATATGGTTTTGTAACCTATGCCCGCTTTGACCTTCTCCACCACTTTGTCCCTGACCTGCCTGCTGGGTTCCCTGGTCTTCATAATGCTGGTTATACTCTTAATATTGAGTCAGATCCCAGTTAGTAATGAGAACACTGCATTGGATTCATTTACTAGTCTGGTCCCCTTATTAAAGTTCATCCTACTGAGCTCTTCAGCAGATAGACTATGTCAACATCCCTTCTGATCTGTAGAGGATTCCCTGACACCTTCTCCACTCATTTCATTGCAACAACAGGAAGTTCTGCTGTTTTTGTTGGTGAGGTTTTTGCTCCTCCACTAGTTTACAGAACAAAAGCTTTAAACATACAAGAGTGTCCAACAAAAGCAGGAAATGAAAGAAACAGACACTCAGAGTCACGTGCACTCTTAACTATTAATAAACAAACTTAGCTGCAGGGTCCAGGTCTGATAGTCACAGTGAGGGCTCCTTTCCTTCCTTCCTTTCCTTCCTTCCTTCCTTCAGGCTGGTAAGAAGCTGCTTAACTTCACCACCTTCCACTCGGCTAAAGCATAAAGGAGCAGACGGCTGCTGAAGTGAAAGCGAGCGGCTCCATGTGAGGGTAAACACAGGCTAGCTCCCTGCGGCTAATGCTAGCTCGCTGCTAAGCTTCCAGCCTCACCTGCTCCCTTCCTCAAACACCCTGACGCTTTCTGGGCGAGCGGCCGGTTCTGTTCACCGTGTTCCGGTCCCGTCTGACCGCGCGGAGCAGAACCGCGGCTCTGGCATGACTGCGGCGTCCGTTGGAGCGAAGTTTGGAGCAACCGGGAGGAACTTCCGGTTCGTCATTTAAAACAGCGGCGTAGTTCCCAGTGAGGTTTGGCCCCGCCCACAAAACAGTGTCGGAGTCCAGTGAGGTTTGGCCCCGCCCACAAAACAGTGTCGGAGTCCAGTGAGGTTTGGCCCCGCCCACAAAACAGTGTCGGAGTCCAGTGAGGTTTGGCCCCGCCCACAAAACAGTGTCGGAGTCCAGTGAGGTTTGGCCCCGCCCACAAAACAGTGTCGGAGTCCAGTGACTTTTGGCCCCGCCCACAAAACAGTGTCGTAGTTCCCAGTGAGGTTTGGCCCCGCCCACAAAACAGTGTCGGAGTCCAGTGAGGTTTGGCCCCGCCCACAAAACAGTGTCGGAGTCCAGTGAGTTTTGGCCCCGCCCACAAAACAGTGTCGGAGTCCAGTGAGGTTTGGCCCCGCCCACAAAACA
>JAVLVB010000311.1:815246-848767 GCA_032876305.1 Orestias chungarensis | reverse complement strand
AGTTTTGGCCCCGCCCACAAAACAGCGGCGTAGTCCAGTGAGTTTTGGCCCCGCCCACAAAACAGTGTCGTAGTTCCCGGTGAGTTTTGGCCCCGCCCACAAAACAGCCAACAAGGAATCAAGGAATCAAGGAATCTTTATTTGTCATCACATCACATGTGATACATGAGGTGGGACGAAATTCTAATCCCCCGGTCCAGTTTACACCCTGATAGCAATGTTAAATAATATAATAAAATATAAAGAACTATACGAGAAATAGGATTTGACTCCACAGAATCTACAATATGGGACTTCGGACATGGCAGCAATCAAAATTCGGAGTGCAAGTGACATATTAAGTGACATTGTAAAGTGTGATAGTAAAGTGAACAGTGCCGGTTAAATGAGAAAGAGTTTTTCAGTTCTGGTTGTCATTGCGTGTGTTTGAGAGTCTCACAGCTTCAGGAATGATGGTGCGCCTTCCTGACCAGAATGGAAGTGTTGTTGCTCCAGGTGAGGTTGTTACTCAGTTGTACACCCAAGTACCTGTAGCTGTTGACCACTTCCACCGCAGATCCTCCCATATGCAGGGGTCATATGTGAGCAGTGTGAACAGGAGGGGGCTCAGCACACAGCCCTGAGGGGAGCCAGTGCTGAGGGTGATGGTGAGGGACGAGATGTTGTGAATCCTCACAGACTGCGGCCTGTTGGTCAGGAAATCCAGGACCCAGTTGCAGATGGAAGAGCTCAGACCAAGTGAGGAGAGTTTGTTTATCAGGGTCTGAGGAATCATGGTGTTGAACGCAGAGGTGAAGTCCACAAACAGCATACGGACGTACGAATCCTTCTGCTCCAGGTGGGTGAGGGCAGTGTGGACCACGGAGGAAATGGCGTCCTCTGTGGATCGATTTTCCCTATATGCATACTGGTGTGGATCAACGGTGACATTGATGGTGGCTTTGATGTGGGTCTGAGCCAGTCTCTCGAGGCACTTTGTGACTATCGGTGTGAGGGCTACTGGCCGATAGTCATTCAGACCTGTCACTGCGGAGCTCTTGGGGACCGGGATGATGGTGGCGGTCTTCATGCAGTGGAGAGAAACAAAACGTCCATTTCTTACATGTTTTCATTGTTACTTAGAAAACAAACATATAAAAATAAATATTATTACTTCAATCTTAAAAAATCCTGACCTGCCATATCCGATATTGGCTGATGCTGATTTTTTTTATTTATTATGTATAAAAGTTGCTTTGTTAGGAAAGTTGGGTGAATATTGTTACCTGGAACTGTGCAGAGGTGACCTGTGATACTTTGTTTAAAAAAACAAACACGTATAAGCATAATTAGGTCACATACTGGCGTTCTGTTAGCTGAGACAGCTTCTTGGAGGAGAACATGGGCTGAGATGCTTCCAGTGACGTTCTACAACTGCTGCTATAAACTCTTTTATTTCAGTATCCTGTGCTTCTAATTTAGCTTTCTGTCTTTTCAAACCCCCAGTCGGTCGTGGCAGATGGCTGCTTGTACTGAGCCTGGTTCAACGACAACACATGATTCTTGATGTATATTTTTAAAATCAGTTGTAACATTGATGCCGTAATCTTTTTATCTACACAAACATTTTAAAATATATATTTCTATGTGATTTTAAAAATGTTCAGATCTCTTGAACCTATTCACATTTTTTGCACTTACATTTACATTTATGCATTTAGCAGATGCTTTTATCAGCTAGGAGGGGATTTAACATTAATGATGACACTCAATTACAGCATTTAGGTAAACACAGAAGGCCCAAGTACCATATATTGAGTGCTAACTAATATCGGGGGGGTAATAAGTGCTTTTAGATCTTTCAGGGCAATTTTTTACATTACAACCACAAATTGTTGTAACCTTAAACCCTAACCCTAATTTTTATAGATTATTTTTTAGACACTATAAACTTTTTAATTTAGTTCATTTCTATGACACCAATTCTAGTCATCTCATGGTACTTTTCAAGAAAGATCATTTTAGTCATGCATACAACTATGCAGGAAACTATGAAGCAATTGCTAACTTAACGACTCGGTCAGAGCTTCAGTTATTTCAAACGTCGCCGTTTCATCGACATTTTAAACACAAAGTTTCAACAGCTTTTATTTGCATGCTCAGTATGAGGGATTGCTGTAAAGTCAACAACAACACAAGCCATTGTTTCTGTCTGCTGGAGGTTTCTTCCTGTTAAAGGGGAGTTTTTCCTCTCCACTGTCACTACATGCATGCTCAGTATGAGGGATTGCTGTAAAGTCAACAACAACACAAGCCATTGTTTCTGTCTGCTGATTCCAGAGGAGTGAATGCTGCAAGTCAATGACTCGATGCAATCTGCTGGGGTTCCTTAGATTGGAAACTTTTTTAAACTGATTTTTTTATGATGTATCTTTGATTTGAATTGATTTTCTTGTAAAGTGCCTTGAGACGAAATCTGTTGTAAATTGGCAATATATAAGTAAACTGATTCTTGATATAAGTAATTATTTAGAAGTAATTTGGGCAGATTGATTGTCTGGCCGATTTATCGTGAATCCCCGAAATTTTTGCGCTGTTTAGATTTGATGTAACCAGCTGTGGCAGAAAAATTACGATTTTTCTAATAAAGAAATCCTGACTTCCTGGTTTAACCCTAAAAACTGCCTTAGAAACAAAGTTAGCTTTGACAAATCCCCTCCTCCTCCCTCTTAGAATGTGAAACATGCATTATTTACAATCAAAATAATAATATATATAATATTATATATTGTAATATAAAACAATAATATATGCCAACCATTTGTTTCTTGTAATTTTGGTGATTATGGTTTGCAGATGAGGAAAACCCAAAGTTCTTTGTCTCAGAAAATAATGATAACCAGAACATCAGAGGCGTCAAACCTGGGATAAGGAGAAAAAGAACTGCACTGTTGTTGTTGTTTTTAAATGTACCTGTATATACAGCTGAAACCAGAAGTTTGCATACCCTGGAAAAATTACAAATTTCTCGATAAAGGTTTAAATTTAACTGCTTGTTGTTTAATGTATCAAATACAATCCAAAAAGCTAAGACTGATGTCAGTAATACTGCAAACCATGACAGTTAAGAGGTTGAAAAACTGTAAATCCAGTAAATATCTTTCCTTTTTTTGTTGTGTTTTTGAAAATCTTTAAACATTTTCATGTTAGTTAAACATTAACAAAACAGTAGCGACGACGAAGCGGAAAGAGAACAAAAAACAGACACTGATGACCTGAAGCTTGTAATATAGCGAAAGGCTGCCCACAATCGTATAGAGGGACTGATATCATGTCTATATAAGGTAAGTAAGCCTCCCAGATCTTAGAAAGCTTATTTGAATCCTTTCTAAGAGCAAGTTATCGTTTTAATTTGATAAAAAAACGTAATCTCAGAGAACAATGTAGAAATAGAGAGTTGGGAGTCAGACTTCCACAGATCTATGGTAGCGCACAGATTAGAGCCAATTCTAGGAAATCCTGTTGACTTTTTTTCTAATTGTGCACCAAATGTTTAAAATCTCTGATTAAACCTATTTGGGAGTAATAACTGTAATAATAACCAAGTTTCAAAATAATAATAATGATAAAGTCAAAGAATCCACCCTCTTCTTTGCCAGATCTAAACTATAGACGAGAGAATCCTGCTCTGAATTCCTGTCATTTCTTTTGACACGAGAGTCTGAAAGGAAAAAAAAGAGAAAATGATGGAGGAATATCAAAAGGTTACGAGTTTATTCTATTGAAAAATTTTTATTCTTTCATCCAATACCTTCATAATTTCTTTGGCTCACTTTAATCTCATAAATTAGGACAGAGTTATCCATGCTATATGAAGTAGTTTTATCTTCTTATAAACAAAGTCTGCAGCCTTTTTGTAAAACCGCATAAATCCAGGAATGTAAATGTTTTGCTCTCATCATAAAAGGATGGAAAAAAATTACATTTGAGTACCCTAGAAATACTGTAGATAATACGAATCATAAACACTTGAAACCTGCACTGGATTATTCTTAACTAGTTTTATAATATTTAAAACCAGGTTTGTGAAACTTCAATAAAGGAACAACAGAGAGTGACAGCAGAAAACGTCATGCATGCTGGGACAATAAAAGAGAGCAAAGTCATAAATAATATTCAGAAATGGAGCTTGTATGAGAAGTCTACGGTCACTGATGCAGCTGTCTGGTTGTGATCCCGTTTCCAGCATGGCTGTCATCTCACTATGTTTCACATGTTCTTCATGCGGATATATTTATAAAAGAAGCCCGTAGTGCAACAAAAACGTTTTTCAAATGACATCCGTTGATTAAAACTGCTCAGAACAAAGATAGGTAGAAATAGACAAAAGATACTCAGAAATAATGACACGTTAGCATAAAAAAAGGAAAAGCTTATGTATAATCTTGATTAAAATGTAAATATTTTGATTTTTATAAAATACTTTTTTTCTGTAACACAGACATCCATGAATGAGTTTCTTTGAGTTACTCCTGTTTCTGGCAGAAGTTTATCTTCCAGTTGTTGGACGCTGTGTCATGTGGCAACAATTTGGTTTAGAGAAAAAAATGCAGAGATTTGAACTTTTATCTTAACTTGTATTTTCTAATCAAGTGTCCTGATCAACTGAACAGGACTTGGCAGAGATAAGACCAAATATGTTGATCTTCTGCCTCTTACTGGGCAGTATTTCATGTTTTATTCAGTTTTATTATCTTTGTGTAAACCTACTTCCTTTGATCGCTGATGTTAAAGAAGAATCCCCCTGATGTGTGACACTATAGTTTTATTTTCCTATTCCAATAGACCTTACGGGGGGGATGATCAGAATTGATTAATTTATAATCTACGTGCAAGAGTGAGCGTGGGCAGAAGGACTAGCATGTTTTTTTAAAATCTCTGTAATTATAGGAAACTGAGAGTCCAGAAGCCTTCGTGTTGTCGATGCTAAACTGACCACATGGATAAGAAAGTGTCAAAGCAAAATAAGGGAGCGACCATCCTCCCCGGGTGACCTGCTACACTGTTGAGTGGAAACCACCTTGTCAGTTTCTTTAGTATTAAATGGCAGATGTGAATCTCTGTAGTCTAGTTTAGGTGGATCAGTGTTAGAAGGAAATGACTCGTATGGACGTCTTCTGGTATTTAAAGAAATTGTTCTGAAACATTATTTCTTCTTGGTTCTGTGGGTTACAGACACGTTTGTTTTCTATTTCAGTAATTAGTTCTCTTACTCCTTCAGTTGCCAAGAGAAGACTTTATCAGCTTTGTCTCCTAGTCTGCGGTACATTTGTGTTGAGCTCAGACTGGTTCCTTAGGCAGGAGCTTATATGTTTGAAAACTTTAGCCTAGAAAAAAGATTTCCAGCAAATATCTTAAAATATTTTTCACATCCTCATACGTACATTATTAGTTAGACTGGAGTTTGCCCTCCTTTGTAAGAAATCATCTGTATTCTTAAATAAGCTTTAAATCTGTCCTATAAAAGTAACCCCCCGGGTGCAGAAGGGCAATTAAAACTACAGAATAGCATTATTTATTGCCAGAAGAACGAATGAATGTTGCTTTTTCAGAAGGACTTCATTTGTACATATCCTATTGTTCTGTGAATCTTGACCAAAGTTTTAGAGCAGTTCCTCAGTCCTGATCCTCAGGGGCCACCGCTGAATAAAAGCTATAGTATTATTGCATGCTATCAAGTGCTACAGAGTCCTGTTAATCACCCTGAGGAACAGGATTGAGAAACAGTGTTTGAAAGGAAAACGGCTGAAACTTACCCTGGTCATAACAATACTCAAACTTGTTGTTCTACATCAAGTCACCCTGAATTAGTGTAAGTTGTGAGGTCTTGTGTGTACGATAGTGTGAGATGCTCAACTGTTCTGATTAAGGTGGTTTGGCTTTACTTACCAAATCTGTCTTCTGAAACAGATTTTTATGGACAGGCGTCGCAGCATTGGCGTCTAAATTGATACACGTTTCATACTTTTCAGGTTTTTGCAATTAAAAATATTGTTTAAACCATCTACGACATCGATAATCAGTTTATTACCATTAGTATTTTATAAAGGACACTTTTCTCCAGAGTTAAATGTTTAGGATTTATCTTTAGATGAAAACATGAATCAAAAACGGACAATAAAACTTCAGAGACAACAATAGATGCTGGAGTGAATGACAGCGGTTAGTTTAATATAAAAAAAGGAATAAATATACAGCAGGAACTGTAATAATTTATCCATTTAAGGCTGAAGCCAGCTCTGACCACTGAAGCGCTTTGAAACGTGCGACGTTGGCCCAAAAGATATTTGGAGTCATGTTGAATCCACATCAACACTTCATACGCCTGTCAACACCTGTAGTTAACATTTAGTTCTTCACATCACATTTATGGAAACAAGATGACGTTCAGATAAGTCAGCGCGGATCGAACACCATCACGGTAGAGACAATCAGTGGACTCACCTGAAATCAAGGAATCAATGCGGTTCTGAGGCTACAGGTAAACTGCAACACTCACAAAACATTCAGAGCACGCGATGAAGACGACTCAATATTAAACACAATAACTGTAGCATACATAGTGTAAGACGGCGTACCAAAGCATCTTCAATGGCACCTCACTGTAGCAGAGCAGACGCATTCAGAAAGACGGCAACTCTGAAACTGAATCGTTCAGAACTACAGGACTGCATGAAAAGAAATACAGAGATGATACAGAGATTTATGAGAGGGAATATAAATGTTCAAACATCAAAATCATAAAAAATCAATTTACATCAGGAAAAAAAAGCCTCAACAAACACAAACGTAAGATATAGACGCTTAAAAGGAAATCTAGATGTTAAGCTGCTCTGGGCTGCGTTCAAGTTAAGACTGAATGTTGTTTAGTACCAACAACAAGAAATAAACACTTTAATAAGAAACTCTACAAATGATTCTTACTGGTTTGGATAAGGAAGATTCACCAATCCTGGTGAATACTCACTTTTTTTACAGTCAAGTAAAACTGAGGTGATTCACAAATGAGAAACTGATTAAAAGCCAAACATTAGAGACTTAAAACAAAGACATTCAATGAAACAAGGTTTCAATAACTGCCTCTGGTTTTTAAAACCAAGCAGAAGAAACAAATCGGGAATCAATGTCATCTCTGAAACAAATATCCAAGTCTCATTATTAAAAATAGGCTTAATGACTCGCTGCACCATCACTGACCGGCCAACCTGCTGATCACAATCAAGACCCGCCAATCAAACACTCGTTGAAGTTTGGAAGTGAATCAAGTTTCAGAGCTTATTAGTGTTTTATTTTAATGACTAACAACTAAGTTGTGCTGCATTTAGCCACTTCGTCTTATGAACAGTAGATTTATGTCCAATATTTACTGAAATTATGTAAAAAGTTAGAGTTTAGCTTACTGCCGATTATTACATTGAACTCGTTCTAATTTATTGAAAGAAGTTTTGTAAATAGTTTGCACAGATGTTTACTTGCTGAACTTTCCTTTTTTTGTCATTTACAGAACCAAGCAGAGCTTAGATACACAAGAATGAAAGCGAAGCCTCATCTTTAAATGGAGACTGAGGGCTTTTCAGTAAGACAGAATAAAGTTAAGGTTGGTTCATGTAAACCAATCAAACAGGTTTAACCAGGATGAAGTCATAGTATCAGGATGACGGTGCTTCTTGTTACAGAACAAAAAACCATCAGATGATTAGCTAAAAGCAAAGCCAGGGTGCTCTGAGCTAATGCTATATAATAACCTTGAAACCAGACAGGATACAGTTTTCCTAGTAGAAATCTCCACCAAAGAACTGGATCAAGGACTCTCTGGGCTTTTGTTTCAGGATTTCAAGAGTTCCTCGACTTGAGCTTACAAAGATGTTTCGGTAGTAGTTATTTTAAAAAGCACAGATGTTTAGCTTAAATAAATCAATAGTCCTGCTACAAATACACAGTGCTACAAAAATCTAAACCAAACATTTGTTTGATTTTAGGATTAATCCAAAATTTAGAAGTCATCTTAACTACAAGATACTTTAATTTATCTTAAATAAAATTGTATGTATCGACCAGGAAAGCTGAAATATCATTTTAGAGCCAGGGAAGGACATTTGGTTTTCAGCTCTAAAACTGAAACATGAAATGAAACACTGAACCACCGTCATCAACGCAAAGACAGGAAGCTTATTTAGTCCAAATGGAGGATTAAAGACAGCTGATTGTGCACAGCAGGTCCTAAAGCCAGGTGGGTTTATTTTGCTTCCTACCTATAACAGCTCATCAGCGTCTCACTTAATAAGAAAAACAGTAGTTGCCTGGTTTATAAAACAAATATAAAATAGAACCTGCAGATGCCATTGAAAGGATTTCACAAACATTCATGATCCTTTTAAAGTTACAGCGTGTTCTGCTGAGAGCGAGGAGAAACTAAACACATGTGGTTGATGTACTGTAACAGTTCCGCTGAAACGCTGCAGCACGTTTACTGCAGACAGTCCAGAAAGTTCACCGGAGCTTCGAGGCTTCCACGCCAAAAACCAGAAATACTCTCCAAACTTTATCGTCACGGCACAAAGTTGAGTGAGTTTATCCCACCGTCAGTCTCTCCAGTGTTACCTCAGACCGAAATACTGCTCAGATCCTTGCAGTCTTATAGGAAAGTCTATCGGGCCGATCTCCTATCTCTTATAGTGGTTGGGGGCGTCTGCAAACATGTACTTGAGTCTGTAGGCCTCTGCCAGGAGGAGGCCCACTTCTTCGTTTCCCCAGTGGATTGTTGGGAGGTTCTGTAGGAGCATCAGTAGGCTCTGAAGAGAAACGCATAATTACCATTAAAAAAAAGCTATCAAAGTATGACACTGATGCAGCAATGGCGTCAGACTGTCCTAAGGTCACTAACGGAGGGAAGATGCCCCGTCTGTCTGGGCTGTGTCCTTGTGATAAAGATGGCAAGAGGGAAAACTACAACTGAATAATATAATAATGACTTTTATGCAAACAGACAAGGAGTAAAAACAATGTAATCTGGTTTGGAACAAGGACAAGCTACAACAATGTAGAGATTACAGAGAGTATACGAACATAGCTCTGATTATTGCTGCTAATGTGACTCTGCGTCAAATCAAACTGTCCTTTCTTCATAATAAATAGCGATCTGAGACCAACGGTGCAGCTTAAACCACAGCATGCATATATGTGGGTTTGTGATGAGCGACTTAGATAAAGCTAGAATTGAAACTATCAGCAGGCGGATGTGTCGGAGTCGGCTTGGTTCTTGGTGAGGGATGAAATGTTGATTTTTATGTAATAAAGTGGATAAAAGATGCTTTAAGAATGACCTAATAAATCTTAAACAGGATTTTTATATATATATAAAAACAAGGGATTCTATATGTTCCATGACCAGGACGAAAACCACACTGCTCCTCCTGAATCCGAGGTTCGACTATCCGACGGACCCTCCTCTCCAGAACCCCTGAATAGACCTTACCGGGGAGGCTTAAGATGTGAGTCTCCCGTATAGTTGGAACACACTCTATGGTACCTCTTGTTGAGTAGGGGGACCTCCACCCTGGTCTGCCAATCCAGTGGAACTGTCCCCGACGTCCACAACACAACCGTACCACATCCAGAGCCTTAAGGAACTCCGGGCGAATCTCATCCACCCCTGGGGCCTTACCACCGAGGAGCTTTTTAACTACCTCGGTGACTTCGGCACCAGAGATTGGAGAGCCCGCCCCAAGGTCCACATGCTCTGCTTCCTCAGTAGAAGACGTGTCAACAGGATTTAGCAGTTTTTCGAAGTACTCCGCCCACCGACCCACAACGTCCCGAGTTGAGGTCTACATCATCCCCACTGTAAACAGAGTTTTTGGTGCACTGCTTTCCCCCCATGAGGGGCCAGATGGTGGACCAGAATAGCCTCGAAGCCATATGGAAGTCTTTTTCCATTGCCTCTCCGAACTCCTCCCACTCCGGGGTTTTTGCCTCAGCAACCACCCGGGCCGCATGGCGCTTGGATCGCCGGTAACCGTCAGCTGCTTCCAGACTCCCACAGGCCAAAAAGACTCGATAGGAGTCCTTCTCCAGCCTGACTGCCTCCCTCACCGGTTCGAGGATTCCCTTCACGGCAGGCACCGACAACCCTGTGACCGCAGCTCCGGTAAGCCGACTTTGCAATGGAGGCATGAAACATGGCCCAGGGGATGGTGGGGTACATTGAGTCCGAGCTCAATGTACCCCACCATCCCCGGAACGTGTTTGAAGCTTTCATGTTTGAAGCTCCGCCTCACGGGGGATTCCGCCAGGTGCTCCTAGCAGACCCTCAAAATTTGATTGGGTCTGCCGGGTCTGACCAACTCACCACCAGGTAGTGGTCAGTGGAAAACTCCGCTCCGCTCCCCTCCCCACCCGAGTGTCCAAGACATGCGGACGCAGATCAGACGACACAACAACAAAGTCGATCATTGAACTGTGGCCTTGGGTGTCCATGACGTGCACAGAAATCCAATAACAAAACACCACTCGGGGTCAGACCGGGAGGGTCATTTCCCACGTTTGAAGTGCCCCAGCAGAACAAGGGAGTCCCCCGGAGGGGTGCTCTCCAGCACCCCCTCCAAGGACTCTAAAAAGGCTGGGTACTCTGAGCTGTTATGCGCATAAACACAAAAACAGTCAGGACCTGTCCCCCCACTCGTAGGCGGAGGGAGGCTAGCCTCTCGTTCAACGGGGTGAACCCCAACATACAGGCGCCTAGATGGGGGGCAACAAGTATGCCCACTAAAGCCCGGCGCCTCTCACCAGGGGCAACTCCAGAGTGGAAGAGTGTCCAACCTCTCTCAAGGAGACTGGTTCCAGAGCTAGAGCAGTGTGTCAAGGTGAGTCGGTACCTCTCCACCTCGCACACCAACCCAGGTTCCTTCCCCACAAGAGAGGTGACATGCCATATCCCAAGAGCCAGCTTCTGCAGCTGAGGATCAGACCGCCAAGGTCCCCGCCTTCGGCTGCCACCGATCCCACACAGCACCTGACCCCTTTGGCCCCTCCCACAGGTGGTGAGCCCATCGGAAGGGGGACCCACGTCTCCTCTTCTGGCTATGCCCGGCTGGGCTCCATGGGTGAAAGCCCGGCTACCAGGCACTCGCCATCGTACCCCACCTCCATGCCTGGCTTCAGAGTGGGGCCCTGGTGACCCGCGTCAAGGCGAGGTCACATAAGGTCCATTTTTATTGCTCGTCACTGTGTACTGCTTTTTGCGGATGATGTGGTCCTTTTGGCTTCATTGGCTCGTGATCTGCAGCTCTTGCTGGAGCGGTTTGCAGCCAAGTATGACGCAGCCGGGATGAGAATCAGTGCCTCCAAACCATGGTCTTGACCTGGAAAAGGGTAGAGTGGCTTCTCCGGGTCGGGGGGGGGGGTCCTGCCTCACGTGGAGGAGTTTAAGTATCTTGGGGTCCTGTTCACGAATGGGGGAAAAATGGAGTCGGAGATTGATAGAAAGATTGGTGCGGCATCTGCAGTGATGCAGGCGCTGTACCGGTCCGTCGTAGTGAAGAGAGAGCTGTGTCAAAAAGCGAAACTCTCGATTTACTGTTCAATCTACATTCTTACCCTCATCTATGGTCATGAGCTTTATTTGTCCACATGGGTCCAAAGAAATTTCCAAAACAAAACAAAAACAGTGCAAAATTAGAAAAATGAATGTACATTTTTTTAAAGAGGTAATAAATAAGGGACTGTTCTGGTGCAAAAGTTACAGTGAACGTGAGGCGTTGAGGGCAACAACAGCTCTTGGGAAAAAGCTTATATTCAGTCTGTTAGTTTTTGTCCTTATTGCCCTGAAACGCCTCCCAAAGGGGAGCAGTTGAAGAAGATGGTGACCGGGCAGTGAGGAGTCTCTGATGATGCTGTGGGCTCTCTTGAGGCATCGGTTGGAGTAAATCTCCTCCAGAGAGGGGAGAGGGCAGCTGGTCAGTCTCTGGGCGGTGTTGATAACCCGTTGGAGCTGCTTCCTCTCTGCTGCTGTGCAGCTGGAGAACCCCAGCGAGATGCCACAGCTCAGCACCGACTTCACAGAGCAGCGGTAGAAGGAAAGCAGCAGCTCTGGTCTCAGGTTGTTCTTCTTGGGAATCCTCAGGAAGTACAGTCCCTGCTACGCCTTCTTCAGGATCGCCGTAGAGTTAGTGGTCCTTGTCAGATCCTTGCTGATGTAGGTGCCCAGGAACCTGAAGTCTTGCACCATCTCCACCCTGTCCCCGTTGATGGTGATGGGCTGTGAGTCCTGCTACACCTCCGAAAGTCTACGATGATGGAGCACTGGGAGAGGGACTGGTTAAAGATGGTGGTGAAAATCCCCGCCAGCTGGTCTGCGTAGTCCCTCAGCACCCTCCCAGTCACCCCGTGACTGTGACCCCCGGTCCAGCAGCTTTGCATTAGTTCACTGCCCTCAAGACTCACGTCATGTGTCTCCACGGTGAATGTCTGGTTGTCGATGGGCATAGGCTGCAGTGTGGGCCCCGCTGATGGTTCAACCTCGAAGCGGGTGAACAATTGGTTAAGCTCCTCCACCAGTGAGGCGTCCCCAGAGATCACAGTGGTGTTGCTGGATCTCTAGTTAGTTAGGTGCTGGAGTCCCTGCCACACCTGTCTGCTGTTGTTGCTGCTGAAGTCGGCCTCGATCCTCTGTCTGTAGTCGGCCTTGGCCTCTCTGATGCCTCTCTTCAGCGCAGCACGAGCACAGCTGTAACACTCCCTGTGCCCAGGCCTGAAGGCGCTGTTTCTGTCCCTCAGCAGTGCCTTGAAACCCTTGTTCATCCAAGGATTCTGGTTAGGAAACACCTGGACGCACTTCTCCACTGTGATAATGCTGACACAGAGGTGAATCTAGCCAAGCACTGCCGAAGTAAACACCTCCAGGTCCCGGTGGCAGAAAATGTCCCAGTCTGTGCTCTCAAAGCATTCCTGCAGCTGCAGAGAGGCACCGGCGGGCCAAGTGGTCACAGTCCGGGTTATGGGGGTTGAGCGCTTCCTCAGCCGCGTGTAGGTCGGAATCAGGAGCAGGGACATGTGGTCGGAGCCTCCAAGGTGGGGCAGCTGAGTGGCCCTGTAACCATGCTTAATGTTCGTGTAGGCTTGGTCCAGAGTCCTGGTACCCTTGGTGGCACATTTAATGTGCTGGTGGAATTTGGGGAGCACTACTTTCAGTTCAGCATGGTTAAAATCCCCCGCGACCACATGCACTGCTTCTGGGTGTCTGTTCTGTTGCCCTCTGAGCACATTGTGGAGGTGGCTAAGGGCCGAGCTAGCGTTAGCATCCAGTGGTATGTACACAGCAGTTATCAAGACAACAGTAAACTCACGGGGAAGGTGGACAGGCCTGCATCTGACCGTGATGAACTCCAGGTCAGCGGAGCAGTGCCTATCGATGGTGGACGTGTTTGTGCACCAGCTGTTGTTCACATAGATACACAGTCCTCCTCCCCTGGTCTTACTGGAGTCGCTGCTCCTGTCGTGCCGGTGACCTGTGCGGCCTGCTAGCTCAATAGCCGTGTCTGGGATAGATGAATGAAGCCAGGATGCAACAGTCCCGAATGAGGCTATTTGCGACCCCAGTCCGGCATCCACGCTTTTGCTTATATGCCGTAATCTGACCCGGAAAAGATCCTGTCGGCTGTAAATGGTCAGCGTACAGCAGGTTAAGCGGAGAAGAAAGGAAAACAATAAAAACCCCACTAAAAAGCACTGTTTTTCGCGTGAGCTACGAGCCGCTGCCCATCTTGTGCCTTTTATACAAGCGGCTGAAATGGGTTTCCTCCGAAGGGTGTCTGGGCTCTCCATTAGAGATAGGGTGAGGAGCTCGGCCATCCGGGAGTGACTCAAAGAAGAGCCGCTACTTCTCCACATCGAGAGCAGCCAGCTGAGGTGGCTCGGGCATCTGGTTAGGATGCCTCCTAAACGCCTCCCTGGTGAGGTGTTCCGGGCACATCCCACAGGTAGGAGGACCAGAGGAAGACCCAGGACACGCTGAAGGGACTATGTTTCTCGGGTGGCCTGGGAACACCTTGGGATTCCACCCGATGAGCTGGCCCAAGTGGCTGGGGAGAGGGAAGTCTGGGTCTCCCTGCTTAGGCTGTTGCCCCCGCAACCCGATCCCGGATAAGGGGAGAACAATGGATGAATGGATAGATGGCTTCTAAATGCAATTACTGTACTAAAAAGAAACCAACCTTACTATGAAACTATTGATAGTTTCAATATTTCTTCAACGTATAAATTTTTCAGCGTATAAGAATTGACTCTAAACCTGTTGGCAGGCAAATCCTGGATGGTTTCAGTTTGGGGATTTGTTTATCTCCTGGACTTTCAGAGCAGATCTTTGAATAGTACGTTGATGCACGACAGTAAAACCAAACAATCAGATAAGTCCTTTAGGTGAGTGGACTGTGTACTCCAACAGTGTTTAACCAACTGTGAGGATCATCCAAGCTGCATCGAAGAGATAAATGCTTCTAACTACCTTCTGGATGTTAGCTTCAGTTTGGGGATGTTTTACATGTTCTCATTTCTCAAAACCATCTTCTCAGAGATGCAGATCACTTTCTTTATGTCAAAACTAATCTTTCTTGGCATTAGTGAATAAATCAGTACCTGAAAGTCGACCATGCAGAGGATTTCTTTCCGCCACTCAATGAGAAATGCGGCACAGACGTAGAGGTGGAAGTGAGAGAAGCCTTCAGCTTCAGCCTGTGGAAAGCAAACAAAATAAAAACAACAGCTTGTTATGACACAGCTTCACCCAGGAGACTTTATCGCAACATTTAAACACTTAAACCTGCTCTCTACGTGGAAATCAGTTACTGAGTTCTGTCATCATGTATCGCATTTTAAGTTTACGTCAATTTAATACCAGTTCTGAAATGCAGTGTTTGAGTTTCCTCTGACTATCATTGGAGGGACTTCAGCAGCAGCAGGATGGGCCATATATCTTTCCATGGGAATTAGGAGTTAAATAATGTTTAATAAAATGACATGATTTAACAGAAAGACCCAACAAAGAAAAACTGGTCTTTTTTTATGTGTAAATGTAACATATGATAGTGTGCAGTTTACCACCCCAAAATAACCAGAAGAAGAACGTCACACGATCAAAGCAAGAAGAAGAAAGAAAGCTGAACCCGGCAATGCTCCCTACAAACAATGTTTGCATCCAGAAAGTCAGATAAAATACGACATGACCAATAATAACAAGACTTGTTTTTAGTCGTGAAAAGATCGGAGGTAGGACGTTCAGACTGTCACAAAGAAACTGATTTGCTGAATTAACAAAGCGATAGAGTAGAAAGCAATAATTAGAAAGAAAGGAAAAGAAGAAAATATCTATATATAACACCGGATATAAGCAACGCATTATTACCAGTATTATCACAAACTCTTCTAATATCATGAGGCAAAGAGACTAGAGTCTAACTCGTCCATCCTGTCACGTCTACTGTAGGGCGTGTTTGATGCGAATGCCAGATGATGGTGAGCACACTGGCTGTTTACATGCACTGATAGCATCACTCCAATCCAGCAGATAAAAACTGTTCAGATCCTGAGCAAAAGAAGGAAGATGTTTTATTTCTTTTCAGTCTTTTTCTTTCTCTGTTGCTGTAAGGAAAACTAGATCTCTAAGTGGAAAGCTGAGGCTCAGCTGAAAATAAACGGTTTGCTTATCTGAAAGCTCACACAGCTCCCATTCACTGGAGGGGATAATTATGGCAAGACTTTGAATTGATTGTTGCAGGTATTTTAATATGCAGTCATGAGACTTCTATTCTGTCAAATTTACCAGGTCATTTTTTTAAGATGAAACTCATAATTCATTCCCAGTTTATTAACTTCACCTTTGTGTTGAAACCAGTGATCGGGATTAACGGCCGTGTGCAGCCCTGAGGAGCACATTTCAATTTGAGCAAAAACACAAGTCTAATACTAATAAAATTTAAATTTTGTTCATTAATCCAAGAGCAGGGTATATATAGAGATCCTTAAGTTGTATTTACTACCTCTTACTACTTTTTTACTACCTTCAAAATATTTTTTACTACCAGCACGAAGCAACAACTATACCGGCGTAGTGACAGACAGATATTAAGAAGAGAAAGACGGAGTGACAGAGTGTCTGATAGAGGCTCTGTAGACGTATACGAGTGTAGAGCAAGCAAATGAGCTACAATTAAGTGGGAACACAAATGTTCATGTTTGATATGGGATACATAACATCAAATCAGCAGCAGACAGAAATATTTAACAACACAATCACTTAATAGAATAACGCCAAATTGCAAAGAAATCTATTATTACAGTCTAGAGCCATTTATGTCAATGCTAGCGTCTGGTAGTGGTCATGTGTTGTTGCTCTACTGTAGAAATGGTTTTGTAACTTCTCCCAAATGCTCGACTTCTCCTGAAGTACCAGCAGGACTGGTGTCATCACCACCACCACCTTTGAATAGCAAACATATGCTTACAGGTTTTCCATAAACTGTATTTCATACAGTAAGATTATGTAGCCTGTCTCACTGATTTGGCCTTGTACTCATATACATGATAATGATAAGATTATATCCGATTAGCTGGACAAATAAATCATTTAAAAAGTAAATAATAATAATAATAATAATAATAATAATAATAAAGTGGCGTGTAAATCAGTGATTTTAACATCCCAGTCCTGATCTTAATTTCAAGGCTAAACTTGTATAGGCTCCATATTTACAATATAGACTGAATGTCTGCAGCCTCAAGTTCCTTTAGGGGTCTCCGTTTAAACTTTAAACAAAAAAAATGTTGTTTTTTATTAAAATTAAAAATATATATAGTTAATCTTAAAATAATATTTGTACCAACATTTGGTGTGTGCGTGTTTTGTTTTTATAATTTACATGTAATCTTTATTTTAATGGCAACAAGAGGGGACTGAATAAATAAATCTGTTACTTTTCTGCCTTTTCCTGCGTCCTCCTCCAGCTCCTTTCTCTTTTTGTCTCCCTCTCTGTTTCTTTTACCCCGTCGGAGACCCGAGTCGCTTCCCCTCACTTCTTGCTCGTCGCTCGTTGCGGGAGCTTCCGTCAACAGACACACGCCACGCCCCTTCCTCCACACCTGTGTGGTTGATACCGACGTTTGGGGCGGGTCTTAATCGAAATAAACCAATCATCTCTCCCTTCTCCGTGTCCCAGCGCTGGTCTGTCTATCTGATATTTACACTGCCAGCAGACTTTAATTTTTGTTTTGTTTTTACTGGGTGGCAGGCCAGCAGGCCAATATTAGGCCGGCGCTTCGGGAATACTCCCGGTTTTCCCTATGGCCAGTCTAGGTCTGATTTCTACCTTCAAACTCAAAATGTAAACCGCCCAATCTGGCAACACTTGCTATACCCAGATTGATTAAGAGAGCGAGCGAGGTAGTCTAAACGTGCTGTCATCCCTATCACTTCGGTCCTACTTGAACCATAATAATAAATAAATCCGTACAAGTAATTTAAGGAGATATGCCTGCATGTAACAGAGTTTACACAGAATGAAAATGCATAGCCCCGGTTGGGCTAAAAAATTTACTATCTCATCAGATGAGGTTTACTACTTTTTACTACTTTTTAAAGGCTTTAATTTGGCCTATTTTTTTTTTATTATCACATTTTACTACCTTTTACAAACCCGCGGAGACCCTGAAGAGGAAAATGACATTTTGTAGTAGCTCATGTTATCCAAGTGTCTTCAAAGATTTGTTGTGGATGCTGATTGCTGTGGCCGGTAATAATCTTTGGTGTGAGTCTGTATTACTGCAGATCTGAAGAAGCTCTAAACAAAGACATCAGCTGTCTTATAATAAAAATTTACTCCACTTTGCTCCATTTATAGATCCACACTGCATACTATTAAATGTTTTTTTCCCCCCTCAGATATATGGAGTTGAGACAGCTATTGTGATTTTTATCTGCTGCTCCAAGTTGTTAACGGCCTTTTTCAACAGAGCAGCTGCAGAATTTCAGAAATTCTGAGTTTCTTAGAACAGAAGTGACTGAACTAACAATCTTATTTAATCTCTGTATGTTCTAGATCAGCCTTTACTTTAGACGAACTGGACTCCTCAGTATTAGCACTGATTCCACTGATGAGCAAAGAGCACAGCAGTGAAACCCGTCATCAGATCTAGCAGTAATCAGAACATCTAAACCTCTGAGGGGACAACTCCACCTGGTACGTGTCCCAGACACGAATGGTACAGCGAAGAGGCAACTCTCTCATCAGCAGGTTGTTCATCCACCGGAAAGCAAACTGCAGGTACTCCACCTCATACTTCTTGAAATGATCGTGGATGTCCACTGGTGACAAAACAAAAACACACATGTCCTTTTTTCTTTTTAATTTCTCATGATTTCTAATGGAATGAACAAGCCGCTCCCTTCAGTGCATTCATCTCCTCACCATCTATCCGGCTGACCAGCTCCTCCAGCGCCTTCACCTTGTTCTGGATTCCTGGCTGGGCAAAGGTGTAGTTGTCCTGCAGAGGTGGGGAGTTTTATTTAGCGGCAAGGTGAACAGACTAGCTGGACGCTGAGACGCAGACATGCTGCCTCACCTGTATACCATCCAGGAGTTTGCTCATGCACCAGAAGCTGTCCGCCTCAATGTTTCTCTGGGTCTCCAGAGGAAGAGCTGCCACATCAAAATTCTCCACGTCTTCCGCTAGGATGAAAAATAACACAAAAAAACAAACACGTCCATTAAACCAACATTTCTATTACATAATCATTTATTTTCAGATTTCAGAACAAAATGAATCAAACTTGGCTGAACATGTCCTTCCCATGAGTATGGAGGATAAACTAAAATAGCTTTATACTATTAACAACATTCTGTTGTTGTTATTCTGTGCAGATGTTAAATCAAAATAAAATGAGGGCTCTACGGAGCCCCTCTGGTGACATGGGTAAAAACAAAGTATCCCGTTCCACGACTTGTTTCAACCATCTGTAAAGTTAGCAAAGCTCTGTAGAGTTAGCGGTGTCTCCCCTCGTCTCTTCGGTTTCTCCCTCCTAGGAAAGGAGATGTTGATTTAGGGACAATTAATAGATTTCAGAACCAAGCACTCTTGAGAAACAAGAATTAATAGCTTTCTTGTTATGGCATTTTTCTAATTTATTAATTTTTACAGTAAAAAGTTGGCATATTTGTTCAATAGCTGCCCGGTTATGTGACCAACGTAATAAAAATCAATCTTAAATTGTTCTTCTAGATCGCAAGGATGGGAACGCTTGTTTCTATCCAAATTTAGCCCAATAACCCAGCAGCTATTAAAGAAATATGCCAAATTTTTTACCGCAAAAAGTTTATTTAAAAAATAAAAAAATTGGTTGAACTTGGATAAAAACAATTGTGCCTAATCTGTTTCATCTTGTAGAATAATCTCACAGTATTGTTGTCAGGTTCAGTCCTTTCAGTATGTTTTATAGGTTGTCCACAGGGGTCACCCGAGCCGATCACCAGGTGCAACTCATCACCAAAGACGAGTCCTGGAGGGTTAAAAGGAGCGGTGGACTCACTTCTCGTCGCCTGAGTATTAGTTGCATTTGGTAACGTACATCTCTGAGCCAGCCTTCTTGTATCTAAATTTAGATCTCCAGTTTAGTATTTGTCTCTAGCCTTTTCTGTAGTTTGCTCGTCTCTAGTTTCGTGTTTTGTTATTTTGATACATTGATTATTTTGTTACTTTGCCTTTTTCCCCTTCGACGTTCTCATCGCGTTCAGTGCTCCACTTTCCCCAGATCATCCACAGAGTCAATATATTCACCTTACAGAAAACTCTCCTGTCTGCTCAGTCATCTGGTTTCACTGCTCCTTCCTCCAGCTCCGTCTGCTCGCTCTCCTTCATCCTCTCTCCGACGCACACAACCCCTCGGACAACCAACCATAACATTACTGGAAGGACTTACCACTCAATCCTCCTGCCGTTCATCAAGAAAAATCGTTCCTGTTCATTCTTCCCATCCATTCCTTGTACAATACTCCAACTCTGCTTACCTCACAGTGTTCCCGGTTTTCCACGTTGTCCTCTGTTCCTCCGAGTACCGTTTGCCTCTGGTCCGGGCCTCTGTAAGACATCACAAACTATCCCGTTTCCTGTTGTCACTTCACCAAGCTCTCGCTGCTGTCGGATTACTCACCTGTGCTTCCCGTTGCCTTCAGAATTCTTCACCGCTTGTCAATAAATCCTTATTACTATACTCCTGAGAGTTCTCTGGTCTATGTGGGTCCGCAGACTAAACACTATGACATTGACATTTCCGATCAGTCAACAATGCTCCATTCTCATGAAACTGTCCACTTTCTGAGCAGCAGGCTACCACCAATCAGACCCTGGAACAGATTACTCACCTCCTACAGACATAGCTCACTTCCGGTTCCCCGCAGCGTGTCACTTCCGGTTCCGAAGCGTTATTCCGGAGAGGCTGGCGGTTGCGAGGGATTTATTATGCAGTGTTCTCTAGTGTTCGCTCATTCCCCACAATCCTTTCCCAGTGATGATGCCAAAATAGCGTTTGTTATCGATCAGTTATCCGGTAAAGCGCTGAAATGGGCTGAATCCCGGTTTCACAGATACCCTGAGTTCTGTTTATCTTATCCAGATTATAGAGATGAATTTATGGGGATTTTTGGCAATGAGACCAACTATTTAACATTGTCTCGTAAGATTCAGAAGATCAGACAGGGATTTAGGTCGGAAGCTGAGTTTGCCATTGAGTTTCGCACTTTGGCGGCTCGCCACGAATGGGATCCTCACTCATTAAAGAGCACTTTCTTTTTGGCCCTCAATGAACCTCTCCAATTTGAGTTAGCCCTTTTTGATGAATTTATTTCACTAGCCGTCCGCGTTGATGGTCGTCTGAGGGAGAGGGACCGTCTTAGAGCGTTTCATAGAGCCTCTGCTAATCGGGTTCCCGCTTCCGTTCAGCCTCCTCCCGTAAAAAACAACAACACCAACTCATCCGCTAGCCGTCCTATAGCTGAGCCTCCACGACTTTCACCCCCAGGGCAAGAATCCATGCAGGTCGGGCGAACCAGTCTCCCCAGAGGAACGGCAGCGGAGGATGCAGTCCCAGGAGTGCCTTTACTGCGGCACTTCCGGACATTTCATTGCTAACTGTCCCACCTTAAAAAATAAATCTCCATTCCCCGATCGGGTCCGTCCGTGAACGCGGGGCCACGGTCGGACCAATCCATTGACACTTAACAGCCCCGTGTCTTACTCCCGGGTACCATAAGACACAACATCTGTACGTTCAGTCTTTCAGCTCTTGTTGACTCTGGTTGTGAGCAGTCCTTAATAGCCCAAACCCTAGTAGAACAACTTCAGATACCCACATCTCCTCTCGATGTTCCCCTCCGTGTTTCCGCTTTGGATGGCCGCCCGTTACCCCACATCACTCACATCACTAAACCTGTTGAACTCATTCTTACAGAGGAAAGAACGTTTTTTGTTTTCTCATCTTCCCAACCCGAAGTCATTCTAGGTTTCGACTGGGTCACAACTCATAATCCCACTATCAACTGGGCTGAACGTACAGTCACCTGCTGGTCATCTCACTGTCTTTCCTCTTGTCTCCAGGCTGCCCTTCCTTCGAGCCCGCCCCCTGAGGACCTCTCCATCGATTCTCAGGACCTAAGCAATATCCCGGACGATTACATAGACTTGAGACAGGTTTTTAACAAGACCAAGGCCTGTTCTCTTCCCCCTCACAGACCATATGATTGTGGCATTGACCGTCTTCCTGGAGCCCCCTTACCTTCCTGTCCCTTATTCAACATCTCCCACAAGGAACGAGAATCGATGGAGAACTTCATCAATGAGTCCCTCGCCGCTGGCATCATCCAGTCCTCCTTGTCTCCCTTAGGGGCGGGATTCTTTTTTGTCACCAGGAAAGACGGTTCGCTCCGACCTTGTATCGGATACCGGGGTCTCAACAATATCACCATTAAGAACCGCTATTCTTTACCCCTCATCACTGCCGCCTTCGAGTCTCTGCATAAAGCCACCATCTTCACGAAACTAGACCTCCGCAACCCCTATAATCTCGTCCATATACGCCAGTGGAATGAGTGGAAGACCGCTTTCAAAACACCCCTGGGACACTTCGAGTATCTGGTCATGCCCTTTGGTCACTGCAACGCCCCATCAGTCTTTCAGACTTTGATTAATGATGTCCTCCGTGATTTTTTAAACGTTTTTGTGTTTGTCTATTTAGACGACATCCTGATTTTTTCCAGTTCTCCTGCTGAGCACAAGATTCACGTCCGACAGGTCCTTCAACGTCTGCTCCATAACCGTCTCTATGTCAAGGCCGAGAAATGTGAGTTCAACAAATCCTGTATAACATTTCTCGGTTATATTTTTGAGGGCAGGCAGATCCGAGCTGACCCCACAAAAGTCCAAGCAGTCAAAGAATGGCCCATTCCCAACACCAGACGCCAACTCAAACATTTTCTAGGTTTCGCCAATTTCTACCGAAGCTTTATTTGAAATTACACTCAGTCAGTCAGTCGCACCTTCACTGCACTCACCTCTGTCAAGAAACCATTCGTCTGGACCCCCGAAGCAGATGCAGCTTTCTGTAACCTCAAGGATCTTTTTTTCCCAAGCACCAGTTCTTGTTCAACCCGACCCATCTCGTCAATTCGTCCTGGAAGTGGACCCTTCAGACCTGGGAGTGGGGGCAGTTCTCTCCCAGAGATTTGAGGAAGATGAGAAACTTCACCCATGTGCCTTTTTCTCGCGACGACTCTCCCCAGCTGAACGGAATTACGACGTGGGGGACCGGGAACTTCTGGACATTAAGCTTGCTTTAGAGGAGTGGCGCCACTGGCTGGAGGGTGCCAACCATCCCGTGCTGGTCTGGACGGATCACCGGAACCTTGAATTTATTAAATATGCCAAACGCCTAAACCCACGTCAATCTTGCTGGTCATTGTTCTTCTCTCGCTTCAATTTGTCTATTTCCTACAGACCCGGTACCAAAAACATCAAGCCCGACGCATATTCACGCCAGTTCTCTCCCGACGACGACGCACCTCCTGAACCCGCTTCCATCGTCCCTCCTGACTATGTGGTTGGTCTGATATCCAGGGAGATTGAGGACATCATCTCAGAGGCCCTGCATTCCGAACCGGATCCCAGGACACCACCCCAAAAAAGTATATTCCCTCCTCTGTCCGCTCTCGTGTCATCCACTGTTTTCACGCTTCTCGCTTCTCCTGTCACCCTGGTTCCAGTCGGACCATCGCCCTTATTTCCCGTCGTTTCTGGTGGCCCAACCTTCATCAGGATGTCCATCAATATGTACAAGCCTGTCCTACATGTTCCCGAAATAAATCCAGCAACAAGCCCCCTTCTGGTCTCCTACAACCCCTCCAGAATCCTAAGCGTCCCTGGTCTCACATCACCATCGATTTCGTCACAGGCCTTCCAGTTTCCCAAGGTGTGACCACCATCTTATCCATCATACACCGTTTTTCTAAATCCTGCCATCTCATCTCTCTTCACAAGTTTCCCTCTGCTTTTCAGACTGCCCGCCTCCTGGTCAAACATGTTTTCCGGCTCCATGGGATCCCTACCGAGATCCTCTCTGACTGCGGCCCCCAGTTCACGTTCCAGGTCTGGAAGCACTTCTGTGCTACCCTGGGGGCCAAGGTCAGTTTAACTTCTGGCTATCACCGTCAGTCCAATAGTCAAGTCGAACGCCTCAACCAGGAGGTCGAGGCAGCTCTCCGTTGTTTAGCCTCAACCCACCAGGCCGACTGGAACCAGCACCTCCCCTGGATAGAGTACGCTCATAACTCCCACATCTCCACCGCTACCGGACTCTTGCCGTTCGAGATCTCCCTGGGGTACCAGCCACCACTTTTTGCCAGCGATGAGAAGAACATTTCCGTTATCTCTGTCCACCACCACATCCGCCCAATCAGGTCTGTTTAGAAAGACACCTTCTCCGCTCTCGAACGTTCTTCAGCCCAAAATGAAAAGTATGCTGACCACCAACGCACTCCAGCTCCCACATATTCTCCCGGTCAACAGGTCTGGTTATCCTCCAAGGACATTCCACTCAAGTCCGTTTCCCGAAAGTTGTCCCCCCGTTTTATCGGTCCACACACCATCAAAAGTGTCTTCAGTCCGTCCACTGTCCGTCTACGTCTTCCATCTAGTCTCAGGAGTCATCCATTTTTCACGTCTCTCAAGTCAAGCCAGTCCAGACCAGGGAATTGTGCCCTCCAGCCGTCGCCCCTCCACCCGCCCGTGTCATTGATGGGCACCCTGCCTATGATGTCCGGAGGATCGTGGCTATCCGTCGACGGGGTCGAGGTCACCAATATCTCGTTGACTGGGAGGGCTACGGTCCCGAGGAGCGTAGCTGGGTGCCTCGCTCTTTCATCCTCGATCCTTCCCTAATTCAGGACTTTGAGGCCTCCTCCTCGTCGTCTGGACCGCCGGGGGGGTCCTTGGGGGGGGGGCTACTGTCAGGTTCAGTCCTTTCAGTATGTTTTATACGTTGTCCACAGGGGTCACCCGAGCCACGCCCAGGTGCGCCTTATCACCAGGTGCACCTCATCACCAAAGACGAGTCCTGTCACTTCTCGTCCCCTGAGTATTAGTTGCATTTGGTAACGTACATCTCTGAGCCAGCCTTCTTGTATCTAAATTTAGATCTCCAGTTTAGTATTTGTCTCTAGCCTTTTCTGTAGTTTGCTCGTCTCTAGTTTCGTGTTTTGTTATTTTGATACTTTGATTATTTTGTTACTTTTCCTTTTTCCCCTTCGCCGTTCTCATCGCTTCCTGTGCTCCCCTTTCCCCAGGTCATCCACAGAGTCAATATACTCACCTTACAGAAAACTCTCCGGTCTGCTGAGTCATCTGAGCAACCAACCATAACATTACTGGAAGGACTTACCACTCAATCCTCCTGGCATTCATCAAGTAAGATCGTTCCTGTTCATTCTTCCCATCCATTCCTTGTACAATACTCCAACTCTGCTTACCTCACAGTGTTCCCGGTTTCCCACGTTGTCCTCTGTTCCTCCGAGTACCGTTTGCCTCTGGTCCGGGCCTCTGTAAGACATCACAAACTATCCCGTTTCCTGTTGTCACTTCACCAAGCTCTCAATGCTGTCAGATTACTCACCTGTGCTTCCTGTTGCCTTCAGACGTCTTCATCGCTGGTCCCAATTGCTGCTGGTTTCCCGTTTTATTCCCCTGGTCCAAGAACACATCATCCTTGTCAATAAATCCTTATTATTATACTCCTGAGAGTTCTCTGGTCTATGTGGGTCCGCAGACTAAACACTATGACAATTGTTCTGTCATTGTGTGCCATAACAAGAAAGCTATTAATTCTTGTTTCTTCAAGAGTGTTCGGTTCTGAACTTTATTGACGGTCCCTAAATCAACAACCGTGTTTCCTAGGAGGGAGAAACCGAAGACCCGAAGCCGGAATCAGGAAGGAGACACCGCAAACTCTACAGAGCTCTGCTAACTTTACTGCTGTGTGAAACAAGTCGTTCCCACGCGTTATTAATTCGTGGCCATGTAACATATATGTATTTTTTAGCCATCTCACCAGAGGTGCGCCGTAGCAATCTCCTGGTCAGCTGTTTGCACAGTGGTGAGTGACACGTTAGTACGCTGCGGTCACTAACTGGGACGTTTGAGGTTTGAAAGTGGATAGTGGCAAGTTTAGAACCGTCTCTTTGCTGCCGCCTGTCTGTCCGGTTAGATATTAAAAGATATTCTGATTAATTACCTGATTAATAATTCTTTCCTACAGCAATATCAAAGTAATTAATTCAATATTGAACCCAAATGACTTTTTTTTAGCAATACCTTACGCTACAGCAATTTCAATGTGTGAACTCATAATGGGAAACAGGAAGAGAAATACAGTTAGGATCATTTTATTACTTAGTGTTTGTTATACACTTTTAATATAACATAGCAAAATAACCAAGGAGAAGACAGGAGACGCGAGAGCATATTGCTTTTTTTTTTTTAGATGGAGCAATGATAGAGATGTAGCACAAAATAACGTGTGTGTGCATTTTATAAACACAACACAGCTCCACAAGAGAAAATACAATCAGATAAAATGTATTAATTGATCGGCTAATCAAAGCTTTTGCTCGGGAATCAAATTCTAAACTCAGATCAGTGAACGTCTGTACCGTAAAAACAAAATAAATAAATGCAGCACTTTACTCAACAAATCCCTAATTTGGCCCAAAACCTAACAGTTATACGCTTAGACGAACTTACTGACAAACTCTGACAAGAAGACAACAAAAAACGGAGTGACCAGGTCGTTGATTCCCTGGATGTAGCCGCTGGCTGGGTGTCGGATGGCCCAGATGAAGAGAATCCGCTCAAATACCTGCAGACAACATAAATGCACAATAAAAAATACAACAACATGCTACGGGGAATAAATCATGTTCTCTGATTTTCTCATCTTTAACCTACATCCACCAACAGGAAAATTAGGATTTAAACTCATCATCAGTAAATTTGCATGCAGGATTTAGTTAAAAAACCTTTTCTGCTTTTTTAAAAGCGGCATAAATCATAACATCGATTTAGAGGAACAAACCAAACCCAGTCAAGCTGTGCCTCAAAGAGAACTTCCTCTCTTTCATCTCAGTGACTCAGCAACGAAATATTTCACCAACTTCCCCCAGTTTTACACATTTAACGGTAAAATTAGGTTGAGACATTTTGTCATTTAAAGAAGTGGTCATGTGTGGGAGGCAGATTTGAACAAATCTGACATTATAGTTTTAATGTCTGTGGTTTTATTTGTAAGTTTTGATGTAAAAAAAAGAAAGAAGAGAAAGTCAATTTTAATCTAATCATAAATAAAATATTAGGAACAGTAGGAAAAGTGTAAAACACAGCATAATTTATAATTAAGAAAATAAAGAGTTTATAAACCTTCATGAACTTTACCAAACCTTCTGTGAAATTTTCCAGATTTAACAACCAAAATAGGTTTAGGGCTATTTTATCATTCTCAATAACAAACAGAGACGTGTTTCTAACAATGTATCAAATTAGATGAAATTGATGGAGAAGCAAAATCGGAAATAATAATAATATTTTTATGCTCCCTTAAGGGAGTTTAGGCTTTCCTAACAAAGAGGACATTCACTAAAGGGGAAATAGAAACGTTAGCTCCTTTGTTCTGGTGCAGCAAACCTATTCTATTACTTCCTGTTTGTTACTGACATGCATAATGTCAACGTCTGAAGAAATTATGCTTTGGCCTGGTGCATTTTTTTGATTTTTTTTTTTTTTTGATTGCTACAGTAAATCTACAATACAAATTGTACTGTAATACAATCTGCCACAGCATCTACAATTGAACAACATTAGATAAAACAAAGTATTTCGCTACCTTTAGGGATAATAGAGTACTACAACACAATAAACATTCATACTTGATAAAAGAGTTCATGTCTAAACTAGGAAAGAAGTGTCTGCGCTGTTCACATGTACTAAACTGTTTTTTCTGTACCAGTACAGACTGGACAGGAAGTGGCAGACAGAGATAAGACGATGCCATGCAGTAAATGACCGGGGGCCCACAAAGCATATGGGGACAGTAGCTTCAAGGACTAATGGTTCTACAATAGTAGCAGTTAGTAAAAGCAGTTTCAAAGTCCAATACAGCAAAGATGTGGCCCTTAAGTGTCTAGAGACTACGGGGCCATAAACAGAACCCAGAGCATTACAGTTGTGTGTCTAAATATAATTTTAAAAATCAAATTAGGCTTTATTTATCGGTTACAAATCACATTAAAGTGAATGTGTTTATTATTTTACAAGCTTGTTAATGCTCAGTTTCAGCTCGTGATCTTAGCCAGTAATGAAAAATGAGTTTGACACCCTTCATATAGAGAATGAGCGTCCAGATCCAGTCCCTCTGTGTGATCTATTGTATCGCTCAGCTCTAGGTTTTCCTAAATCTTTCCTCTTTGAAATGTAAATTTTTATAAAATCTGGATTGTTTTTCAAACACGGTTCAGAGTGACGTTGCCCACCAGAGCTGACAATCTTGTTCTACGACCAGGTTTACAGCTTGTCCTAATTTCAAAGTCCAGATACAAATCTGGACTTTGAAATTAGGTCATCTAACTAAGAGCAACTTAACCTTCGTGCCCAAGATAACCAAGACACTTTCACAAACAAGCAACCTCCCAAAACACATATAATTATTGAATCATATTTCTTCAAAAATACATAGAAAGTTAAATATTAGGCAGAAATTTTTAAATAAATGTAATACAATAAATACATATTTAGATTTATGCATTTAGTTGACACTTTTATCCAAAGCCACTCACAAAAGAGGGCTGAAAACAAATTCAATATATCCACATTCATTTTTTCCATTATATATTTATATATATTTAATTTTGTACCTTTCGGTCCTCCATATACTTCAAGGTTTACAATCACTAGAAAATGATTTTTTGACCCCGATTTTGGGGAACCCCTGAACATTTAAAAACATATATATTCTATGTAATTTGTTTCTAAAATAAAAAGAATCAGGAGGGGATTTTTTTTAAATTAAAATCGATAACTGAAAAAAAGGTCTCCATATTCAGGTTGGTTGAAACATTAAGGACTAAGAGGACTGACATAGACACTATTAAAGATCATCTTAATTACAGCGCTAATTTGTGAAAGATGCTTATGATCATAACAGGTTTTTTGTGTTCTTTTTAAATGCATGTGTTATATTTATTTTGTTGTTATAACCACATTTCTCCGTTATCTCACCTCCTGGACAGCAGGCTGCTGGAACAAAGGGATGAGGGGGTTGGTTCTTGGAATATCAATGTGGATCTGACAGATAAGCAACAGATAAGCAAAGAGTGTCTAATTCCTTTATAGTGTTATGATATTGCTTTCAGATTGTGCACTGATAAGAGCATTACCTGTCTGTATGTGTCTTTATAGTGCTCATCTGTTCTGGAGTGGTAATATTGCTCTATAAAGCCAAAATATTCCTCTCGCTTTCTCTTCAGGACCAGATCTCTGCGCTCCTTATTGGCCGGCAGGTAACCCTGAGAGGACCAAGAACAGAATAAGCTGGCCGAATGACATAAGCGTGGAGAGAAGATAAGGCTGCCTATGAAACTCAGAGCTGCTGACACAGAATAAACATTACTTGATAAAAAAAGTAGCTTTTACTTGAGCTTCAGCGAAACTAAAGGAAATGATCCTTACAGAGAGAAGCCTCCATGTGATAGGCCGGACTTCTCTTGGTATTCCTGACCAGCTGTGTTTCCGTAGTTCTTCTGTGACAGCAGAAAAAAACAGGCCTATCAGATCAACACTCACTTTCACTTCATGTGCAGAGAGCTGCAATTTCAGTTTCTGGTGAGTCGCAGTCAAGTGTCAGCACTACTCTATAGCTACGCTTTATTGGAATAACGACAACAGTTTGACGAAAAGATGTAATGTGGATGATATGCGGATGCTTCTGTTTGGTTCAGTTTTAGGGTCAATCTGGGGGAAACGTCACAGAGTTTTCCAATAAGTGAGAACATTTAACAATAACAACAAAAATCACTGACGACTGGATGGATAAGACTATAAAATAATTTTTTCTTATGTGAGTAAAACGAAACCACCTTGTGTGATTTCTAGAGGACACACGTGTTCATCGCTGAGCGTAACTGTACCGAGGTCCGTGTTGGGACTCGCCAGCAGCTGCTTGAACTTATCCAGTCGGTTCTTCTCTCGCACCGTCATGGGTGGAGCCCCTGAAGCGTTCTGGTCCGAGATGCGAGCGACCAGTGGGATGATGGGACGAACCGGGAGAGACTGCTGCTTCTGCAGCGACGAGCGGACTGACGAGAGAGAAGAACAGCCAGTGAAGATGTATCTACATATTATGATAACACCAAACAGCAACAGATCTACACTGAGTTCTGCTGGGGCTTTAAAGATGAAATGAGCTCAACGGCCTGAACATTCAGCATCCTGGTGAGTTCTGAGCAGAGCTCCAGGTGTTCTGTGAATAACACATAACTATTCATGTGACAGATGAGCACACTCTGTGCATTATGGAAATAAACAAATATATCCAGCCAGCAATCCATAATGCATCTGCAGGTCGCAGTACAGTGCAAATGTTTCCAGACAGATATAATTTTACCAACAAGAGGTGCAGATCTGTGTAGAAAGTTGTGCACAGTGCTATAAAGTACCTTGGAAAAGTGAGTACAGCTTTATGATTTGTACTCATTTTAACCTAAAGGTAAACGTTAATGTGTTTTAATGCATTCCTACTGCGTAAAGTGTGCATGTGAGTGTTCCCCAAGATGATTTATTTGTATAGGTTTTTTATTGTGTTCAACAAAATACATATTTGTCTAATGAACTGCATTTAATTACTGATGAAAATCTCTTGAAATCTGTATGATAGGTTGGGTAAGCGTTCAGATTTAGGCTCCGGGTCACTTATTAAAGGCTCTAAAAATGTATTTGTTACCTAATAAAAAATAATTTTTTCTAAAGTGATACCAATATTGGAGTGTCTAATACTGCCAAATAACAATATTGACCCAATATGATATTGGCATGGTAATCATAAAGACTTTTAACATACATAAAACTTGTGCATGACAAGTTTTGCACTGAGCTGAAAAGTCTGTATTGGACTTTAATAAAAAGTACGACCGCGCTGCAGAACGTTGCTCCTACTACTTGCTACTCTGATAGTGAACGCTGTTGTTGTGATCACCGCTAAATAAAAGCTCTGCAGGACAGAAATGGTGTGGATTAAATGCTGGAATAGACTGCTTATGTATATTAGAGGTCGTTATCTGATACTGATATCTTGGGACACACATGGCACCCAAATGTAAACCTTTTAAACTTAATCAAAACATAACAGAATGTCATGTTTTCTTTTATTTATTCCACTGTTAATTTCCACTGACAAATAAAATAACAGCAGCAAAACAAAACCTTGTTAAAGAGCTCCAGTATTTAGTGGTTTTTTTTTGGAGTGCTGCATGTCCTGTCAGGCCTGCTATAATCTCTGCAGACTTACCTGCAGTGTTAAAGTCCCTTGTTACAGCGTTGAGTCATAATGAATCAGTAGTAAAGTCTCTCAGGACCTCATCAGTCAGAATGAAATGCTCCGTATACCTGAGGATGTGTTGAGCTCCGCGTCACTACTGGACTTCACAAATTTGCCGTTGACGCGCTCGTCCTCCTGGAGGTTGTGACCCTCGTCTCGGGGTGGAGTGAGGATGTGAGGCAACTCGCTCTCGGTCTCACCCGTCTGATGCCGTAGTTGCTAAATACACACAGATGTAAACAAGTCACACCTGTAAGGGAACTTCCTCGCGCCTTAAAACTAGCGTGTTTAAGATATAAACAGGAGGTGTTGTAGCTACCTGGTTGTGCACAGATGACGTCGGGTCCTGGCCTGAAGGCGTTAAAGAAGCAAGGATTGTCCCGCTGAGGTTTTCATCCTCCTCATCGTCAATGTCCCAAGCATCGTTTGTGCTGCAGGCAAACTCGTGGAAGCTGCAAGCTTTTTTAGATTTAAGGTTGTTGAATTTGGGCTTCGTGTCTTTTGGGTACCTGCAGAAGGAGATAATGAACAAAGATAAAGGGATGAAAAATTAAAGATCCGACAGACAAGGCCTTAGAATAACACAATTTTAAAGAATAACGTTTGAGATGCTACAAGTGATCGGCTCTTGATTGGTGAAGAGCTGAGTAGAAACTCTGATCAGGGCAACACAAGCACAGGCAGGTCATAATCCCAACACTCTTCGGTGTTAAGGCTGTTACTGAGGGAAACTGCCTAGATTTTCAGTACCAGGCAGGTATTTCAAAATAAAGCCACTGATTATTAAGAAGGGTATAAATACACTTGATCATGTCAGTTTATAATAATTGTCAATAAAACAAATTATTGTAAACGTGTGTAATACGTTTAAAAACAGGGATTCCCAAACTTTTCAGCCTGTGACTCCAAAACTAAGACTTGCAGAGACTTTTGACTCCCTAATGGCAACCTGGCGCCTCCTTAAACACAAATATATTCCCTTTACTCTCATTATTTATTTAGGAACATTTGCTTTAAATAGTTCTTTTTTGTCCAATCAGAATCATCTTTAAGGTTAAATTATAGAATTTAGGTCATTTTAAATCACAAACTTTGCTGGGTTATGAACAGTTTTAGGTTACAAAACATTGCATCTTTATCAAATTGGGGTTAAATTAAGCAGCTCATAACTGAAAGCCTATGAAGAAAGACTTTGAAATTTGTCAATATTTGGAGAATTGGGGGAAATAAAAAACAGAGATCCGAGTTGGAAAACAAAAATTAAATGAATACATCACAAAAATATTGGAATAACAAAAATGAAATGCTGGTTTTCACACGTGAAAAACAAAAGCATAAAGTAATTACAGGGTCACAGCTGAACAGGAATGGCCCATGCAGTTCATACACAAACTCATAACATGGAACAAGTGCAGGACTGGTTGGAATGAGCCGTGTGACATGCCGCAGCCCAGCGCACGCTGAGCACTTACGTGCGTCGCAAACGAGGATCAAGAGGTGGATGCTGTGCTCCATAAACTGGTTGCACGCTGTGGATGATAGTGTACCATGTAAATCACCTCAATGTGAAAAAACAAACATACTTGGAGATCCACATTTTGTAAAAAATGCTTAGTGTTCATATCCAAGCTTAATGATTGCTGGGAGGAATGCTGCACAACGAACAAACTGTCCCACACTTTCACTAAAAGGTGAGTTATTATCTAAACTGGTAAGAGTCCAGACCCAACATTACAGCTTCAGATTAGCTTTTTCCTGTCATATGTGAGCATTGAGGTACAAAAACTGCACAAACTTTGTTTCCTGGCTCCAGGTTGGAGGTCGATGCATCTTAGAGTAAAATGGAAAGCATTTTAAAGTGGATTTTACAACACAGAGTTCTCAACCTTTAGCAACCACGTCTTTGACTTTTATAGTTTTTTTTGGCATTACTGGCCTTTACGGACAATTACCAGTTGAGGTTGGAAATACATTTTTTAAATGTTATCACAATGTCTGGCGGTTCTATTGTGATAAAAGATAAAAGTAATTAAAAAAAGAGAGAAAGTATTGCTCCTAAATAGCATTTTATTTTTAGGGAGCTATTTAATTAAATAGGTACAATTTCTATTATCCAGTCCCCCCAGAAAAACAAGGGCAAAAATCTTTGAGTCTGCAGTGAATTCTGCCTCATTTCGTCTGTTTTCTGCGACGAAAATGCGGGAAAGTGGGAAAAACTTGGTAATTGTTGTTTCCAAATGTAGGAGAATAAACCTGCTTCTCCCTCATCTAGTAAGCAGCAAACATGACATAACATAGCAGCATAGCTGAGCCA
>JAVLVB010000311.1:796472-810228 GCA_032876305.1 Orestias chungarensis | reverse complement strand
TTCCTAACTATAAACTTTATCAAACAGGAAGGTTTTAAGCCTAGATTTGAAACTAGACATGGTGTCTGCCTCACGGACTAAAGCTGGAAGCTGGTTCCACAGGAGAGGAGCCTGATAACTGAAAGATCTGCCTCCCATTGTGCTTTTAGAGATTCTAGGAACCACCAGTAAACCTGCAGTCTGAGAGCGAAGTGCTCTGATAGGGACATAAGGAGTAATCAGATCTCTGATATACGATGGAGCTTTATTAGTGAGGGCTTTCTACGTCAAAAGAAAAATCTTAAAATCTATTCTAAGTTTGACAGGGAGCCAATGAAGGGAAGCTAAAATTGGGGAGATTTGATCTCTCTTTTTAAGCTTCATCAGAACTCTTGCTGCAGCATTTTGGACCAACTGTAGACTTTTAATTGCATTTTGTGAACCTTCTGCTAATAAAGAGTTACAATAGTCCAGCCTTGAAGTAACAAATGCACGGACTAGCTTTTCAGCATCTGTCCTAGAGAGAATATTTCTAATTTTTGCTATATTCCTAAGATGAAAGAAGGAAATCTTACAGACCTGTTTTATATGAGACTTGAAAGACATTTCCTGATCAAAAATAACACCAAGGTTCAAATTACAATACTATTACTCCACAAACCTGAATATTACAATTCAATTACTCCACAAACCTGAATATTACAATTCAATTACTCCAGAAAGACATTTTCACTCAACTAGAGGTTCATATTTGATATCCAGTTAATAATTCCAGGTGATTGTTTATGAAGTAGTTATAATATTTTAAAATAATTTTACTAGAATAAGAAACAGAAAACATGATGTGATAATTCTGCTATTTCATTACAAAATAACAAATCCAGACAGAGGAAACACTCTTATAAATCACATATTTTCAAATTCTTTCTACAATTTTAATAAAACAGTAAATTACTTGTAACAACAACACACTGTGTTCTTTCTTTTAGCTTCAAACACTGGCGAGAGCAGATGGAAAATAACATCAGAGCACAGAAGACAATAAGAAGGCTGACTTGAACATACTTCTTACTCAGTTGATAGTACCAATACTTCCGAATACCAAAGTAAAAGTAAAAAGTATGATGTAGTAAAACTACTAGAAAACATTTTACCAATAAGTTTCACCAGTGAGTGTTACTGAGTTAACTGAACCCACATTATTCCAATAAATCTGTTTTCTAACTTTCACAGCAAATCCATTTTTATTTAGTGTTGTTAACGACTGTTTTGCAAATGTTCTAAAAAATAAAATAAAGCATAAAACTAACTAACACTGTTGTATTAAAAGTTGAATGGAACTTTTTTTGTAGACTGGATCTTCAGGTCCCATTATGAACCTGCACTGTTGTTTATCTGGTGGCACTTTCTGGTGGGGAGGATGAGACTTGGCTGCCGTGGGTCAGCCCAGTGAAGCAACATGCACCCCCTCCATATTTGGGCCAGAGATCTTACTGCTCAGCCATACCTTGCTTTGGTGACATGGAATATCTCATTTAACTAGAATGAAGCTGGTTTCAAAAGTCACAACCATGCTTTCTGTCAACCAGGGCAGTGTCTATAGCAGCACATTTGGAAAGTAAATATTACCATAAAAACAGGTCTATACCATAAATCAGCTGTTTGATATATTACAACATAATTTTATGTTCAGTTTTCAGGCATTTAAAATAGCTAACGCCTAATTTATTCGCTAACAATCTCATCTTGGTCTCTCAACGCAATTGATCAAATTTTCCTGACGGGAAGACAGGGCAAAGGGGAACCCTCGTGTCCAGACGGGACAGCGTTGGCAGGATATACAATGGATTCCTGGATGAAGTGGAAGATTGTGTGTCTGTCGAAAATGTCAGTCGAGGACGTGGAAGATCTGTACATGATTGGATTTATGATGACAGGATTTCTGCTTTTTGGCGTCGGCGGTTACCTGATGCATCAGCAAAATATGAAAACGTCGGCTACTGCCCTGGCCATTGAAAAGCGGCTGGGAGCGCATGAAGGCGTCTGGAGAGCGACCAACACTCAGACTGAGATGGCGAAAGGTAAACTGGATGTGATTCGTGATCCGGATCGCAGGCAGGCTGCGGGTTCTTATGGAATGGAATAATCTTGGAGGAACTTGGTCTCTGAGACGGACGGAAAGGTCCAGATTCGGCTGATCGGACTCGCCATCGAGAGACAGCGGGACTCAAGGTAGACAGAAAACATAAAGTCTGCCTGGCCCAAACAAATCATTGTTTTCCCTATTCGGCTCCCTGGGGCGACCTTGACGGTCTCCTATCTTCAACTTCTCCTGGAACTATGTAAACAAGCTGCTCCATCCACTGCAACCCTACCCTCCCCCTGACATCTGTGGAACTGTTTGAACTGAATACACCTATGTTATCATCGATGGACAGAGCAGCTCACAGCTCACAGACCTACACATACACTCACATACACTGATACCAGCTCTACATACGCCTTCATCCTCATCTTCATCCCAAGGCTCTGTTCTGTTGTGTTACTGTTGCTTATGCAGAGGTTTTTTTGGAACTTCAAGCTGTATCCTGTCAAGGATAAAGTGTGAATTGTATTTTTTTTCCCCCTCATCTCTCCCTATGTGTCATTTTCCCTTGTCCTTAAGGACACGATGCAGCGCGCCGCAGGTGCAGCAGCTACGGGTCTTCATCACCCCTGTAATTTCGTTTGTGCTCATGTACCCCATGTGTTGCAAATGACAATAAATGATTCCTGATTCCTGATTCCTGATCTTGCTGTCATTTAATTGAAACCCATTAAAATAAGGCACACATTCATTTAAACATGCATGTTTAAACGAAGGAACAGATTTCTTGCTGTACAATAATTTTTATTGTCGAGGAGACAGCTTTAAAACCAAAATGACACTGTGGGTGATTTACTGTGGAGATGTTTTTGGTTAAACGCCGTCTGTGGATTCTAACAGATCCTAACTGCCTGTAGCAAATAGTTTGTAGCTTGTGATGGTAAAACATAAGACTGTTCATGTGACTTTCAGCTGTGTGGATGTCTTTATGTTTAAAACGTTTGTACAGATAAAGAAGAAAAAAATGACCTATTTCCTCTCCCTTTATCTATTATTTAACCAGCACCATCTGGCTCTTGCATCCATTGAAGCCGATTTTACATTTTTTTTTTTTTGGACTGACTAATGAACTGTCAGAGAACATTTATAACGGGGATGTACAAAATCATACATGCTGGAATTCGCTGTAGAACCACGTCTAAAAATAGCTGACATTAACATCATTATGAAGAATATTACTATACCGTCATATTTAATACGTTTGAGTATTATCTAACAGTCCATTTATTTCAGGAACCACATCAGTTAATGAAACATGTATTAATTACACACAGATTAATGTTTGAAAGACATTTTTCTGTTAACTGTGATGTTTTTCCTTTTACAGCCGCAGAAAACACAATTTATACGACCATTAAAACTCTTAATATTTGTGACCATTAAAAAAAAAACTGGAGAGATATTTTATTTTTATACGTGTTAAATATTGATAACAACCACAACTAAAGTCTTTTCCAACCAAAGACTAATAGGGAAACATATTAAGACTACTCACAAATTATTAAACTAATCATCAAACTAACAAGTCAGACGCAACAGAAAAAGTTTCAGACTGGTTTTGAAATGCTTTTAGAGGAATCATTTTTTACTTAAACAATGTGTATTGTTGAAGTGTGACTTGCTAGGAGACTCTTAGTAAAATGTTAAAATGCACATCTGGATTCATAGTTGAAATATGTGACATATATTCATGATGAGTTAAAAAAAAAGTCTGACAACAGCAGTCAGAATATAGAACATGTGCAGTAACACAGGAGCGGGACTTTACATCATTAAAGTATTTTTATGAATAAAGAATGGCTGAATTTAGTAAAGCTCTGAGATCAATTATCAAAATAACATAAAAATCTGACTGCTACAACCAAAAATATAGTTATAAGATCTAAAATACATTTTAAAAACATTACAAAAGATATTACCTGCACACTAATTCTAACTGACCTAAAACAAGAGACGTATGATGATTTCACTTTAGAAAATGTGAAAATAGGGGGTTTGTCTTTGTTATTTGGTGTATGTTCACTTTTACTGTAGACTGTGCATGATATTAAGCCTAAATGAAAGTGTTATATGGAGTAGAGATGAGATATATTGTGTAAAGTATAACAACACACCTACCTGCACTTGTTAAACGTAAAACCTGCCCCTCAGTTCCAGAGACAGGAACTCTTAATGCTTCCACTTATAATTCAAACTTCCTGAATCTTCCTGTTTGTTTTCTCACTCCAAAAAATAACTAGAGGCATTTTTATTCATTCAGATGGTAAACATGTAGGGTTTATATGTATTTGAGGAAATCTAAATAGACATCCAGATTTTGTCTCATTGTAAAATAAAAGATGATTTTTTTTAAAGCAGTCTGATATTACAATTAAATATATATACTCTAGATCAAGTTATATGCTCCTAAACCTTTATCCTTTTAATTTTTCAACTTAAAGCTTTAGTGCACCAAAGAAAATATAGTTTAATACACTTACACACAGAAAAGAAGTGGTTTTCTATTTTAATGCATGTAATGAGCTGGATGGTTTTATTTTAACAAGGGGACTTGACTGTGACCCTTTTAGAGCTGATGATAACCTTCATGCACTTTTTAAACCACTATGAGTTTACAAATCAAAAAAGCTTCCTGCCTGGTGACTATTTTATCTGATCTGGTGCTCTGGTACTTCCCTTTTCTCAGAGGGTTCGTTTACAACGTCTGTCCACGAGAGGGCAGAGTTTCTCTGCTTTAAGGAAGGGACTCTCAGTCACAATGAAACCAGTTTAGCTGGGTGGTAACTGGTCATATCTGCTCAGTTACACTTACTTGAGTAACTTTTCGGAAGAAACATAATTCTATGAGTCATTTTATTGAAAATTAATTTTAACTTTCATTGAAGTAATAATATGAAGTATACATGCTCTATGGAAATTAATGGAAGTAGATCCATCAGATTGTGAATTAATTACGACCATACTATTCTCTCTTGAGTGAAAATTACCGAATACTCAACTAACTGTGAGAGACTCATCCAAAGAAAAAGTTTAATAGGTTTCAAAACGTAGACACACGACTACGGTTAATATTGAAGTGAGACATTTAATTTCTACACAAGCTCTGTTCTAATATTATTTTCTACCTGCTCAGCATTATGTTTGACTTGGAGGTCAGCTGCACGTAGGCCATATACTGGTGATGGGAACACATTACCCTGTTCTCACATAGATGCACATGCTTTGAATATTATTATCAGTTTGACATTTCAAAAAATATCTTGAAAAATAAATAAATAAAGTTTCTGCCTAAAATATTTGTGTTTTGTAACTTTTACTTATCTGTGAATATTTTCTGTTTTTATTCATCAAAATAGCAGAATTGATCACAGTATGTTTTTGTCTTTATTTTACTATAATATTACCTGATTAACCTTTTTACGAATACTGTTTTAATTTTATATGAGTAATTTCTACTTTTTACTTTGACTAGAGTACAAATATGTTGAAACTGTAGTATTCCTACTTGAGTACCAGTTAAGACATTCCCCTCCTCTGGCTGCCTCCCATTCATACTAAATGTTTGAGAAGAAACCATTTGGTTAATCACAGGCTGTATCAATAGCAACACCGAACGGTTGCAGATGTGTTTCTCTTCAAGCATCTGTGAGATCAGCTGTTTTATCTCATGTTAACGACTTTTTGTATTTAGAGCCGGCCTGTGAATCACAAAGTGTGCTTACGTAACATCGGTGTATTCAAATGCAGGCAAATGAAGGGCTTTGTGGACTAGCTTTGGTTCAGGTATGTATTTGAATGGCAGGTGCTTTTTTCATGTCTGTTTAGGGAAATCCTTTCAGGCTCCTCCCAACTGTCATCACTCCCAAACCTCCAACGAATATTCAACTGACAAAAATCCAGGTGAGGCTTTAAGTCTGCCTCACCTGCGGCTATGTTGTTTACATTTACTGAGTTTCAAAACTGAGACCGAGTGAAGCTGTAGTGCAAGTCTTAGCAGAAAAAAAGCCTCATACCCACATTTTGAACTGAACTCCTATGGAAGTTGGCCTCTGTTGTCTGTGGAGGGTGAAGCCATCAGAGGAAAAGATTTAAGGGATAAGCTGAGGAAAGATCCACTCAGTCACAAGGCACAACTATGAGGGATTGTGTGGGATGCCTGGAGCTGCCGGGGGGGAAACAGTTTGTTGAATGACTCTTTGCTTTTAGTTTCTAACCACATCCTATTTTTTTTCTTAGATTTTTTTTGTCCTTTGTTTAAAATTCTCCTCTAAATTTGCAACTGGTTTCATCCTTTGAAATTGAGGAAGGATCTGCGGAATCCTTCCTTTGCCTCTGAGGAGCACACCAGTTTGTGTTTGATCAGAGTGAATGTAAATGGGCTTTTTTCATGGCTCATGCTCGGTGAGATTTCTGCCTGCAGCCACATTTTTGTTGATGTAACTCCCTTGTTCTTGCTCTCGTTCTCCCCCTCCTAAAAGGACTCTCCCTGAGCGTTAACTAAAACCACTTGATCTGCCATCTCTAAGAAAACACGATCTTTCCTTTAGTCTCTCTTGTGGTGTAATCCTGGTGTTGGGTTTGTGGAGCTGTTCATGAAGACTTTAAAAGGTTTTCCACGTTGAAGTCGGAGCATATTCAAAGCTTTTGTAAGCAGAGGTGAGTTTCTCACGTTACCTTTTAACCCTTCCTCATTGACAATATTTAAACTGAACATTGAACACAAGAGCCTTTTTTTTTTACATGATTATAAAACCAAACCAACTTCACATGACGGTTGTTCCTGCATTCTGGTTTTATGACTTAGGATTTTTTTGCCTTTCCTCCTCCAGGCTCATGCTGATGTCCGGCCAGATGATTCCACAGTTTGACGCCTCATCACTGTCTGGCCCCACTCACTCTGACTGGGATCAGACGATGAAAGATTGTGGATTCCCAGAGAAAGGTCAGACCTATGTCTCAGAAAGTCTGTCTCTGTGTGTTTGGGGACGTTAAAATACTTCTTCCAGTTGTTTTTGTGGGCCTGTGAATAAAAATGTTGAAATATATTGACATAAACATCATAATGGATGAAACGTTCTCAGCTTTTGTTGAATGCCTGAATGTCTTTTCTGTTCTTCCACTGGAGCATGAAGTGATAATCTCTATGCAGATGATATACAGCTGTTTCGTTCCGTTCTGTCGGTGATTGTGAGATTTAAAAAACTTATCATATTCCCTGATGACACGATTCTAGTAAATGTTGACATATTTGTCACTTGGGCTCTTCTGTCCAGGCATTTGTTGGATCTAAACCAATGTTTCAAGCGTCTAGTTTGAAATTTCTTTCCTATTTTTAATAATGTTTAAAGCTTGCTTTCCTGCAACATAAATGTCGCTCCCATTTTATATTCACCTTTGGAATCTGTTTACATGAAAAGCTCCCTCTTGTCGCTCTGACCTGCTGCAACTTGGCTCTTTGTGCCGAACTCATGGATCCTCTGGTTTAGTGTTACTATAGATTACAGTATAATTTTATTTATATAAGTTTTATAACTAGAAAATAACTATCCTAGCTGACACCAAGGGTGTTCCAATAGAAGTGTACAACAGCAGATGCAAGAGTTTTAAAGAAAATGGAAAATATTTAATGGATAAGCCTATAATTTATTAGAATCCCCAAATCTATATATGGTATTTCCTACATTAACTCAGCTAAGATAAAGAAAAGAAATAGAAGTTTAAATCTTTGGTGTTTTTGGCTTAGTTAGAGCATTTCAGCACAATTGAGAAAAGTACAGATTTGTTTCTACATGTCTGAAATGGCTTGCTTTTAAAAGCTTTCTACTTACCCAAATATGCGGTCCAAATTTGTTATGTATTCAGAAAAATAAGACATAAAAAAAATCTGGAAATGTCTCAGGAAATGTTTCAAACCACCCAACAATATTACCTTGACTCATCTGCTAAAGATTCTTGATGGGAAATTGTGGTATCAGATGTCTGTTCTGAAGTCCCTGGCCTTAAACTCACACATACTTCCTCTGAGGTATAAAACCTTTTCTGGGATGCCGTTGTGCTCCAAAAACAGAATAATCTATTGTTTTGAGCCGGGTAGCAAACAGCTGAGAGCGAGTTTTATGTTGAAGATGTTCGGATTGGAATGGGAAGCTTGTGGTACATCACTGTAGAAATGGTTTATATCAGCTTTTAGGTTCTGACATTTCTGTGGATAGCACATATCTATGTTTAAGATAGGAAATTACCACAATGAAATCAGAAAAAAAGGTTAAATTCTCCTACAGATACTTTGGTTTACTGGGGCTCAGAATAAACTCTAAGAAGTCCACCCACATTTCTTTTTTAGAAATGTTTCTATCGGGCTGTGTCAGGTTTTTTTTTAGCCTTTTCACATGCAAGGACGATTCTCAGGAGAACAATCAGCAAGTTAATTGTACAATGTGAGAATGAATCTGGAAACAGGAACTGCGGGAACGGCGCCGGGGACCAGGAACACTGGTGAGCGAAGACGAAGGAGGTAAATGGAGGCAGGCGGCTGAGGTTATTGTGACTGGAGTGGATCTTACCTGTGAGAAACATTAAGATACGAGGAGAAACCCATGGAAACTGGTACTGAGGCGCAACGTTACCGGTGAGCAACTAACACTCAGGCAGAGTGTGTCTCTTTCACCATCGCTCTTAAGCTGCTCCAGGCAATCAGCTGATGTGGGGCACCTGTGTTTGGAGCACAGGTGCACTGGAGCCCTACAGGCTGGTGTAATATTGTAATACTAAATGTCATGTTTTCATTCACTGTAAGCAGAAAATCATCACAATTAAAAGGTAGAAATGCTGGAATTACCCAGGCTTTGTTTACATATTCAATATAATGTATTTTACTCAGTAGATTGTGTTACCAAATATATATATAGTTTTCAATCATGTTCTAATTTATTGAATGTGACTGCATATAGGGTGTCTTCATGATGGATTCCTTGCTTTAACACTCACTAGCCCTACAGTCTCAGTGAGGAGGGTTAATGATAATTCTTGAGGAACCAAAATTTTAGGCAGACACAACAATTTACAATTAAATGATTCATCGAAAACTGAGTCTAATGATAAAGGAACCTGTGTTTAGTCAGTTAGTGGCTAAGCAGAGACTCTTAGTAATGAAAGAACTCACAAGAAAAGCAACTAACCTGTTCAGTCTTGGGTGAGGACTTGGTAGACTGAATTTCACCTGCACAGGCTTAGCAGACAGTACTTGGACTGACGTCACTGACTGTGATCGCCACACCAACTCCCTCACAAACACACTGGTACACACAGTAGAACCCTCTGGAAATCGTGCCCAGAAACCTGGTCTGGTACAATGGTCAGAGGAGAGAACCTAGGTCAGGACTTGTTGACAGAATCTGGTGACAGGATCACTACTTTAGGCAGGAAACGTTGGTCAGGCACACACAGATTCTGGCAGACACATCTGGGGATACAACAGGAGGCAGAGAAATATCTGCCGTCTATCACTTCCTTGGGCTTTGCTTTTACAGTTGAATTTCTTTTTTAGCACCCTCATCTTTATAGATATTCATTTGTGGGTGATTTCCTCTGGCTTTCTTCAGGGTTCAATTTGCTTTTTTGGATCACAACGAGGACTTTATTGCTTTCTTCAACATCTACAGGTTTAGCTTCAGGGAGCAATCACCTGGAGCACATTTTGGACATGATTCTTACGTCAGATTGATAAATAGGCTACATTTTCAAAGCAGGTCTTGATGTTCAAATACAGTTTTTAGCTAAAATGTTCTTTTTTTTTGCATGGTTGTTAAAACTACAAAGTAAATACAATCACATCAGACTCCTGTGTGGAAACTTTAATAAACCCAAAGTGAATCAAGGAGATCTGATTTAAGATTCATTTGCATGCTGTGTAAATGTAAGTAGCTCCAGGTGGATGTCTCACCCATTTATGATAGACATCTTGGTTTCATCCATGTAGTGGAGGTGACAGATAGTGAGTCCATTTCACATTTGGTATCCAAAGGCACTTTTTCAGGGATGATCAGACCAAAGGTGTTCATACCTCTCATACTGAAAATCTCTGAATTTACAAAGACAAATGCCAAAAAATGTGCAACATGTGAAGTAATCTGATTCACAAAAACATTCCCATGTTTTCACATAGACTTCACATATTTCCATATGTTTACAATTGAGAGAATGTGATCACATGTTTCCCATGTGTGTGTCTGGAAAATAAAAACCCAAAATTAGCATAGAAATATGAATTTGATGGGAATGTGTGAAATCCACATAAGATATATACATGTGTTTTTTTATATCGCTTCACATGTGCTACATGAATTTCATATATATTTTGTTCAAGTGTGAAATTCATTGGATTTTTTGTAAGGCTCAAACATATCTGCCATATTCCCATTGAGCTTTCTATGAAGGATTTAATTTATAGTAGTACATCTAAAGTCTTTGCTGAGTGCTCTGTCAACCAGTAGGTTGTGTATTTATATTACTTTTTTATATGTTAAAGCATTTTTTTCACATCTATGAAGAAATATGTTTACATTACTGTCACTTTGTTGTGAGACAAACAATTCCTAGTCTACCTCCAAACCCATCGGATTCTCTGGGTTGGTTGAGGGATTGCTGTAACCTTCTGGGTGTCTCGCAGCTGACCCTGGATCAGATTGAGGTTGGTGACTTTTTACACCTCAGTGCCTTCATATAGCACATTAACCCTTGGGTGGGAATTCATAATAAGGTGTATAAATCGGTGGAGTTGAAAGCAGCAGGTAGATTTCAACATCAGGAATGAAAAATGCTTGTTGTCTTCTAGAAGGCCTCGCCAGATCACTCAGTTAGACTTAAAGATTAATTTGATTGTGGAGCAGTGCAGTAGGGGGAGGACTCTACTTCCTATTTGCATAATGTTTATATAGTTTGTGCAATTTTGCTAAATTGAGAGGGAAAGAGAGAGAGAACGAGAGGAGAGGAAAGGGAGGTTTACACTTATCGTAAAACAAAGTGTGACACCATTAACTGCTGCTCTGCTTTTCGTAAAGATCCATCTCTGCTTCAGAGTCGTTATTACCCTCCTTATTATAGATTCAAAAAAACACCCCCCCTCCCCCTATGGTGCTCGCTTCAGTCGACACACTCAGTTTAGCTTTGCGCGAGTGTGTGCAGCAGACTGAGTTATGAGTGTGAATGGAGCGCACAGTGTTTGACCATGCGCATTGTGTTATATGAGATGAGCAAGCTTTAATGACCCTCACCAGTAAATGGGTGCTGATTTGTGGCACAGCTGTCGCTCCACACTTTCCCATCACACATTTAGACAGACAACCAATCTGCATCTGAACTGAAAGCGCACCTAAACATCCCCATTTACCATGCATACATATTTATATTCAACAATGTATTAAGATGTCAATGCTCATGCAGACTTTTTGTACAAACAGTTTTATGTTGTGGTAACGGAGAGCATGTCATGTATTGTCCATGTATATATATATATATATATATATATAAAATTCCCTTCTCACCCTCTGCTCGGGTCCTCTATCATTATCTTTGCTGTGCCCGGAACGGCACATTTGTGGGCTGAGATGTCCTGGGATCTGTTTTAGCCACTGCTCCAGCTTGGGGATGACTGCCCCGAGGGCCCCGATTACTACAGGTACCACTGTGGTCTTCATACTCCAGGCCTTTTCTAATTCCTCTGTGATACCCTGGTGCTCCTTTTTTCTGATGTTGCAATCGCTTGGTATTGCTACATCCACCACAACGGCAGTCCTCTGCTGTCTATCCACCACCACCATGACCGGTTGGTTCACCACAACCATTTGTCTGTTTGGATTTGGAAGTCCCACAGGGTCTTAGCTCGGTCATTCTCCACCACCTTTGGGGGTATTTCCCACTTTGATCTCGAGGTTTCCAGTCCATATTCTGCACAGATGTTTCTGTGCACTAGGCCTGCCCCTTGGTTGCTTTCCCTGCCAGCATCTTGGAGCCTGCTGTTATGTTGCTCGACCGTCTCAGGGTCCTCCTTGACCAGCCTACACCTTGGGTCTTGTCTGGTTTGGTAGATCTGGGCCTCTATTGATCTGGTGTTTAGGGCATGTTCTTGTGCAGCCTGTATGAATGCCTCTGTTCTGTCCTTGAGTCCAGCTCTTTCTAGCCATTGGTAGGATTTCCTGATGTCAGGCAATTCAGGAATTTGTGGGTGGTACCTCCCATGTAGGGGATTATCCTCCCACGATGGTATCTCCATCACTGAGCACATCGTCTGTTGAGGCTATGTCCTTCATGTATTTATGGATCTTGGATGTTTCATCATGGACAGTGGCTTTGACAATCACTAGTCCTCTGCCTCATTCCTCGCGGCTACGTAGCTGTTTTTTTGCCCAGATCTTGTTCTTGTCATTGAGCTGGCTTCTCAGGACTTGCCTTACTCGTTATAGGTATTTGGCTGTGGCTCCTTTCCTTGTGGCCTCATCGAGGTTGCCATTTTAAGGATCACTGATGCCAAGGTATATATCAGCTCATTGTGATGGTGATGGTGTTGGTAGGGATCGTTCTTTATGGTGGCCGAGAGGTGCAAACAACTTTCAAAATCTAAACACACTTTTACAAAGGCTGAGACAAATTTACATTTTGTAAAACAAATTTACCACTGACAAAATCAACCGGAAAGGGAATGTACCAACGCAGAGGTTGACCCGGAAGTGATAACGGGAGTGCTTAGCTCTACGTATGCTGCCGCAAAATGAACAATAGAGTGGAGTTTCTTCATTTTGCGACAAATCTATGAGCTGATTAATGCAGTTTTGTTACGCTTGTGGTCGATTGTTGTAGAATTAAGCATAGACATCATAAAAAGTAAGATTCAATATTGTTATCGTTTGAATTTTGTGAATACAATATTATTGTACTGTAGTGTCTACCAGGGAAATTATAGCCAGCAAACGTTTAACTAGGCTGTCTTTGAACGGTTTTAAGGCCAACTGAAACTTTATAAATCATATTTTTGGCCTAATAGCATAATAAGCCGATTCGCAGATACACTGGGTTGCGCCGCCATATTAGGTCAGGCCGAGGATGATGATATTGTTTGGGGGCAAACAATCCGAAGTGCTCCGTTTACATAGTTTTGAAGAAAGAAAAAATGGGTACCACAAGCACAGATCTTGTTCTGTAACCAAGGGATAAATATCTAGAATTCAAGATGAGGTCATCACTGACCCCTGACGGATCAAACAAACAACTGGCAACAACTACAGCTGTCTGATTGTTTTTTTTTAATTTTGTTTTTGCAGACCTGTGAAAACACTTGCAGTAATGAATGTGATGAAAGATAAATGCATGTATTAGTTTCTTATAGTTATAGAATCACTTAGACTTACCTGAAAAAACTCTTGATGTTGAAGCAGTTGATGCCAATTTGCTTGATCATTCAGGGCCAGTGATGACCTCATCAGATTAACAACTATATATATATATATATATATATATATATATATATATATATATATATATATATATATATATATATATATATATATATATATATATATATATATATATATATATATATATATATATATATATATATATATATATATATATATATAT
>JAVLVB010000311.1:761538-789265 GCA_032876305.1 Orestias chungarensis | reverse complement strand
ATCTGACATGTTAGAGCCATATGAACCAGCCAGGACTCTGAGAACCTCAGGTAGTGGCCTCCTGCTGATGCCCAGAGTCAGGACCAAACAAGGGGAGGCTTCATTCCAGTTTTATGCTCCTAAAATCTGGAACAGTCTTCCTGAAGAGGTGAGACAGGTTTCAACTCTGGTGATGTTTAAATCCAGGCTGAAAACAGCCCTATTTTAACTGTACATATAGCAACTGAGATTATTTTATTTTTATTTTATTTTAATTTTATTTCTTTTAAATTTAAAGCAGATTTTATTGTTTCATTTTCTGCACTTTTTTCCTATGTAAAGCACTTTGAATTGTCTTGTACACGAAAATGTGCTACACAAATAAACTTGCCTTGCCTTGCCTTGCCTTGCCTTGTGATGGACTGGAAACCTGTCCAATGAGAGCTGTAAATAAATACCCCCCCCCCCCCAGGCCTTGTCAATCTACGAGAATCTACTATACGGACAATAACTGGGTGGATTGAGGCGTTAAAGTTTACATTTCTAGGACATTATTAGACTAAAATCAAGAGAACTAAACCAGTTTCCTGGGAATAAAGAAGCTGCTTCATTGACATAATCCTTTCTTCAATAAAATGAACAATAGGAGGAATAAGAAGTTATTAAAATGTGAGATCCTCAGCTCCTTTTAAACATGAGAGATAAATGCTGCATTTTTTAGTGGAAACAGAGACCTCTTTCTGTGGACAAGCATTCATTTTGTTTCCTGAAGTCTCCCAGTCAACACTACTTCCAGACAAAGTTTGTTTATCTCCCCATTACGGATGTGCAGCGCATCCTCCAGCTCGGTGCTGTAACCGCCGCTTTGTACCATTTCAGGTGGCACACAAAGTTATCTTGTTCAGCAACAGAGAGCCGCTTGTGACAAACTGCAAACTTTTCAAACAAGTTGGAGAATGGGCTCTTTGATTCCCAAATCCTTAGCGTGGAAGCGTCTCCTTCCTCCGACCAGGTGGGCTCCATTGAGAGGAAAATGTCTCCTCGGAGGGTGAAAGTTTCAGGCTGTAACTCACAAACGGGACGGCTTTGAAAGCGCTCAGGCGGCGTCTGAGTGAGGGAGTTTTTTGGAGACACTGAGCTGCTTTGGTGCCGCTTTTGGGACTCATGAATAATCCGCCTGCGCCGCTCGTCACTGTCCTTGTTGTTGTTGTTGCTGTAGTGTCACGTCTGTCTGAGGGAGGGAGACGGAGGAGACAGAGGACTCTTTACACTTCAGTCTCCTTCGTACATCCTCTTTCATTTGCACAGAGAGGAAGTGTCGGGGTTGTGTATTGCGCGTTTGAGTCTGCAAGCAAGAGACGGAGGCAGATAGAGAGGAATCGTGGCTGCCGGTCAGGCGTAAAGGTTTGTGGTGCCGCACGGGTTTGACGGAAGGACAAGAAAATGATGAGAAAAGAGCGACACGGAGAGGAAAACTCATGAGTTCATCTTTTTTTTCACCCTCTGAAAGTAAAATGTGACAGATGGAGTAAACGTGTGTATTGTGTTTCTCAAAAAAACAAACAAAAAAAACCCTGATGAAATCTCAGTGTCTAGAAAAAAAAAAGTGACAAAGCTGCATGAAGAGCCAAGTGGAGAAAAATAACCAGCTTTTAGCAAAGAAACTCCAATAAAAATAAAAATAACACTCTATAGTAACTATAGTATATGTTCAATCAAATCGTTTCACAGCCTGTGATACTTTGGGCTTGTTTTCCTGGGACTGTTACATCCCTGATTCCATCTCAAGTCCTGTTTATATTAAGTAATCATTACTTAAATGTAATCCAACCTGAAGCTTGACCTAAAGTGAGGCCGTGTTTACACAGAGCTGGTGAAACCGGAACATTTTTGTTGAGATCCAGTCGCCAGTTTACATGAGATTTTTTGGACCAGGTTAAATTTTCTGGGTACACCCAGAAACGCGCAGAACACAACATATGGTGCAATAAAGAAGTGTGTGAGGTGTAGGTCCAGACTCAGACTGAGCCATTGCAAAATCTCAACCTTTTTTGTTTTAAATCTTCAGTCGTACATTTGATTGACTAAGGCTTCATTTAGATAACAAAGCTGCATTCAAAGTGCCGAGATTTTCAGATGCTGAATTGCTAAAGTTCTGGGTTTAGACCAGATTGCCAAGTTTGCATTAACTTTTAAACAATCTCCACTGACGCCAATGATCTAACTCCAACTCCTGACTCAATACATGGGTGTTTGTCTGGGCGAGACGGTACCAAAGGGTACCTACAGGAAAACTCAACTGCAGTAGCCAACGATTGACCCATAGAGGGCAGCGCTAAAGCTGCTCTGCTTCAGATATTACAAAAGTAAAGAGGTTTACATGAAAATATCACAGAAACATTAAAATAGCACATGTGGGCCAGTTAATTAAGTTTATCTGTAAAAAAATAAGTTCATTTGGGGCATAACCTGCTGGTAGATGCTAGCGGAGCTATGAGTGGAGCTACAGTATGTATAAAATCATTCATATACCAACAACTTCTCACTAATAAAGTTTATTTCACAAGTTGCTAAATCATTAGGCAGGTGTATTTTTTTTCCCTGAAGTTATACCAACATGTTGATGAATAAAAAAGAAGCCGAAATTTTGGCAGTCTGACGTTAAAGTATTATTATTTATCTATAAAGGGAATCTCTCTCCCAACACTCCCTTGAGACGCTCTTATAATGAAGTGAAAGCAGTGCTGGACAGAATGAATGAGAGCTTAGATGGAACTGATGGAAGGTGTATGTATGGTTATGGAGGTGGGGGGGGGGGTCAATTTGCATGTAAATAGCCAAACGTAGCTGTTCCCTTCTACGGCGATGACAGAAAGCATTCTGGGATGGCCTGGGTTTGCTTGTCATCCATCACCAGAGCGAACCTGAAGCAGCAAGAGAGGGGAAGGAAGACGAAAGGCAGGAGCTGGAACACCGATCAAGGGCAGAGGATAAACACTGTCACTTCACAGCTCCCCCTCTCGTTCAACTCTTGATTCAGAGTTCCTTTCTTTCCTGACCTTTTGCTTTTCTTTACTCACACTTCATCCACTTACATACACCACTTCCCCTGCCAGCCTCTTCCCAACATCCCCATCACTATCTTCCCCATCGAAAGATGCACTTTCGCCCTCCACTGTTTCCCATAACTCTGTTTTCCACCCCCCTCCCCCTTCTCTATCTGTCTCTTCTTCGATTTCCCCGGTGGACTCTTACAGTAAGCTGCCAACGTAATTTAAATGCAGTGCCTTCCCTTTTTAAATGGATGCTGTGTAGGACAGGGGGAAGGAAGAGGAGGATGAACAGAACAGGGGAGGGGGGAGAAATGAATTTCATTATCACACATATCGAAAAAGGCTTATGGCCCTGGCTGTGTCTGCAGAGGCCTCAGCAAACGAAATAAACTGACATGCATCATCTTGTTCGATCCTCTGATGCATTTTCATTTTTATATTTGGTGGAAAATAACAACTTTGTTTGTATTTCATCAAAGTGTGAATTTGCTTAAAAAAGGCACCCTGCCCAATCTATGCATACATGTTTTTGTGTTAAGATGGTAATGAGATGGTAATGTCTACCTTGACTTTTTCTTTTTACCTGACCCCCTCATTCTTACTCACATGCTTATACCAGAGGGGTCTTCACAGATGAATGAATGAATATATCAGAAGCTTATTTGATTCACATTATAGCAGAATAAAAGACACAAAACCAGAGAAAAGTCATGATAGCTTAATTTATGTTGCCAAATACTTCACATCAGAGCTTTAAGTCTTTCAGTGTGGAATCCATTCAGGAATGTCGGCTCATTTTTAATTAAGATTGTTGCAAACACCTTCATTAATTACCCAAAAATACATTGAATATTTTTCAAAGAATGGTTTAGTTGTTTTTTGTAGATCTAGAAAAAACACTGGTTTAAAATGTGACTCTTCTTTGTTTGTTTGACTTGTGCAGCACAAACTGGGAGGACGTTTGTGTCCACAGGGTCCGTCTGAGTTCTTCCCTTTCAGTTTCGCAGTTATCTCTCACTTCATAGTCGGACCTTTACAGAAAGAGGCTGTAATAAAATGGAAACACAGCTGGGGACTAGTAGGAGTCTGATATTACCAACAATCCCAACTATCATCCATTTAGTTATTGGTATTATGTAAAATTAAAATGTTATCATAGTGGTATATCTTCTCTCTAATGAGGCATCTCATAATGTAATTTCTTATTGCCAGATAAGACAAAAAACTCTTTCCTTTACTAAAATAGTCCCGATGTGGCTTCCAACGTCATCGTGCCGAATGCTAGCTGTTAAAACACAATAAAGTGAATGAAGACCGCTCCCATCTCCGACTGTCTGACCAGGACGGATCTGGGACGGTCATGAGACGGACAGGAAGAGAGACAAGGTGGCAGAAGGAAGCTCATCCATTTTGGAAAAAATCAATCAAACTTAAAGATAAACTGATTGATAATACGGTACGATTCTGCTAATGTTCATCACTCAGGCTCACAGTTGGTGCAAATGGGAACAGACAGGACAGAATTTAATGTAGGTTAACATTAAAGCATTAAAAGAAACAGTTTACTGACCAATGGTAGGAACTCAGAGGTGTAGAAAACAAAATAAACTGAAAGGGGTATTTAGCTCCAGCTTGTAACACAACAGGTGCATCTTTCTGCTGACCTGCATACCAGCATACCTGCATCTAACTATACAAGTACATAAGTCGGGCGATCAGGTCAAAGACCCTCTAGCTGGAGCGTGTGTATCAGGAAAAGTTTGGATTGTAGCATCAGCAGTCGAGGGGTTTAAGATTAACAAAACATTTCAGCATTCTCACGGCCACATTTGTTTTAATTCTTGTGAATTATGCTTAATTTTTCTGTCAATTACTGGTATTTTGTCTCCATAGGTTTGTCTGCTCCAACATGGGGTTCATTTAGTTTCATAAAGCTGAAGCCTGCGTAGAACTTCACATAAAACACGTGTCTTTATCATTTATGTATTTAATATGTCTATGTTAAGTGACAAGGTTCTAAGTAAACCAGCATTTGAGTCATCATGATTATTACTGAAAAACTGCTGAAAACAACTCTTGTTCATTGAGAGAGAAACCCAGACTGGTTAGACCACATTTACCGTAAAATTCTGTGTTTTTAGTGGATTCTGCTGTGTTTCCTGCATTGCAGGTATAGTGGACGCAAACAGACATAAAATCATTTCTGTTGTGATCCTGTTTTCACAATTGTATATTAAGTGGATGATCTCAGTTCATAATCCCTGTAAATAATAAAAATGATAATTTAAATTCAGCCACAATACAGAATTTTATGTTACATCATTTATGTTACATCAAACTGGTGACAATCCTTAAACTACCGTGTAGCTCCCTGGAGACTGGCCTGTAAGCTGTGGTAACATAACCAGATGCTGTTAAACAACATCCCATCCACTGTTATATCTAACATCCCTGTTAGATATCACAGTTCTGTGTATCTCTTTTAATGTCTGAGAGCATTTTCACTCACCAATGTTGTAGTTCTGACATCAGTGCAGCAGAAAAATAGGAAAGCTAAATGAAAAGAGTTCAAACTGTTCAGCTAAGAGCCGAAAAACGAGCACATCTCAGGTTCATGAAGAGATATCTTACATCTAGAGCTGTGAAGTGTTGAATTACAGCACCGTTCAATGTTTGTTCCTTCCTGGTCTTCAGTCCTCATCTAAGCCCGTGTTTATGTGTGTAAATCAATCACTTCTCTCCCTGTATTGATAGGGATTCTCTTTCTAGCCTTCCTGCATCTGTTTCTCTTTGTACCCGTTTCCTCTTTGATATAAATGCTGCCCGTCAATAACACACTGATAGCGAATAAGGTTAACTTTGTGCTTTTTCTCCCCAACCATTCTTCTAGCTCTTTTGTTTTCATCCACTGAGCTGGATAAGCTACCTTCACATTCATTTGTTCTTGTTTTGATTATTTTCCTCCACCTTTTTTTATTAATGCATTGTTTTAGTACCAAATCATTCATTTTTCTCCTAAAAAGTGTTTTTTCTCCCTTAAGGACTAATTAGCCTTGTTGCAACTGCAGGGCCGAACAGGCGCAGTCTCTGTTTGCTCATTATTTATGCCACTAACCTTTGCTGAAAAACATTTCTCCTGTCTCAGTATATCTATTTTGCCAAAAGAGATGATTAACCACTTGGAGTATAGTTTCACAAACCGCATTTCTATGTACCTTGGTTGTAAATTACACCAAAACCACTTAAACTTGCAAAGACAATAAGATCTGGATCTCATTAGTTGCTTTCAAGGCAGTATGAGTCTTTTTGATGCGCAGACAAAAATCTAGACTGTGAACGGCCACACAGACATGGACAAATCTAATGTTTTCACTGGTCAAGGTTTGTAAAATGCCATATAAAGAGGGCTTTTAACATAATCCAGTGTTGGTCTTTAGGCAAGAATATTATGCAAATTGCCTGCCTGATACTATGATAAGAGACAATCAAATGATGTCTGTGTCTAGTATCAAGAAACCAGAGGATTGTACAACTTCATTAATCCTAGACAGTGGGGCTACAAGATAAACATGTAGTATCTCACTGCGCCAAAGTCAACAAATTGTGTGGTTTCACATCTATAGACCCGGTAGATGCAACATATGAAGGGTGCAACAAGAGGGAGCAAGGACACAAGGTCAGAATGGGGATTAACATTAACTTTCCGCCTGTAAACATTGACTAACAAAGTTAAATGAAGTTCCTCTGGAAAGTTCACTTGATGGTGTCTATGCAGTACTAAGTGAAATCCCTATTGGGACCATCCCAGAACCCAACAGTACAGTGATCCTGAGAGTATTGGCAGAGGAAGCATTAATAGTTGCCACAATAGAAACTGTCCTCTATGATGATGGAGAAAAGATGAATAAACAAGCAGGTTTATCATTAAACCTGGTAAAGTGTACAATCATTTTCACTGGAGTAAACATCCCACAAGGAGAAACAATTTTCATTATTTCTATTTGATTATAATACCAATTTTACAATCACCTCTAATAATCTATTTAATCCTTTAACCTTTGGGCCTTTTGTCCTACCATCACAAACATAGTCATGTACTGATTCCTGGACTACTGGAACTGAACTGTAAATGTATGCTTCTGCTAGATGACACTAAAATAAAAGCTGCAGATAAACATCTGGAGCTAATGGTCGCTATTAAAAATGATAGAGGTTCTGTGATGCTGTGGGCCCGTTTTCTTCAAATGGCAACACAAAAAGTCTTCCAAACATCAGGATGTGTTTAGTACAGATCTGGTGGACTCCACCAGACCGAGATGGCTTGTCATTGCGTCTCTCAGTAGAATGGACAAATCATCACAGCAATTATTGATCCAGAGCAAAATCAAATTTCATATATCTCATTAAACTCTGTAGAAGAAGAGGCGAGTAAGCTGAGAAGAGGAAAGCATCGTTTTTTAAAGAAGAATGTTTAAAGATCTTTTCTCTCTGTGGGGCTCCAACCTTGTAAAAGCGATAGAGCAGAATAAGTTCTCTCCTTTTATCAAATGGGACTTTTTAAAGCATTGACACCAGATGAACTAACAATTATGCTACTGGTTAATTAGTTAAAACAAGTATTTCATGAGATTTAATATTAGTGCCCGCTGAATGCATTGACTCAAATAAAAGGTTGTTTTAATACAGAGGGAGTGTTTGCTACTGCATTCAAATAATTGTTTACATATTCACCGGGGGGGGGGGTCAACAAATTTCTTCTTTTAAATCAATAACAAAAGGTAGATTCTCTTTCTCCTTTGTGGCTTTAGTAATTAATGTATTTTCAATAATCAGACGCGGTTGCTGTTCATCACGGCTGTGTTGATGCATGACAGCTTCATGGAAAAGGACATTTACCACCTGGTGTGAAGAAAGATGTTGATGTGAATGAAAAGGAATGTTTTCACTCCTTTCATGGACTGTGTCGGCGATGGTTTTCAAACCTTATTTTGTGGCTGAGGCGTTAATTAATGACCTTCACGAGCGCAAGCAAAACTTGGCCTTGTCTTCAAAGTTAATCCACTTGTGGACTTTGTCATTCATTTCATCATTTAGAAGAGTGACAGCCTAGAATAACAAGATGTCAAAGGTCTGCCGGGGAGTTTTTACACGTGAGTCTCGTTTAACAATATCTAAGGACACATATTAGCGAACGTGTCCCAATGCTGGGCTGGTGACCGTCACACACCTAAAACACGGCCAGCAACCAGCAAACTTGTGTTGAAAAGACTCTTAAATATTTTAATTCATGGAATCTATCTGGGTAGTTTTGTTATTAACAAAGTAGAATGGATAGGCAGTTTCAAAACCAAAAGTAGTTTCTCTATTTTGTTTGGAGCTGAGCTGAGTTGTAGGAGGCCTGACCTGAGATCCAAGCCTTGTTTTTACCTGAACTTATTTTCCCCTTTGGTCTCCCATGTTTGCCTTTTAAATGGAAGCTTGTATTGCGGAGTCTAAAAATATGACTGCTACTTTCTCAGATGCTTAACTCTGACCCTTCCCAGTTTACTGGTGTTCTCTCCCTCAGCTGCTGAGTGACACAGAGAGGCTCTATTTATTAAAAGCAGTGATTTTCAGAAGAAAAAACTCTAACCAAGGATTATGTCGCTGCTTTAACGCTTTAATTCTTTAAATTTAATGGAGCAAGTGCAGCAAGTTTGAACTGGAATGATTTAGTGACTTTTGAGTTGGGAGACGACACTGTTGTGGTTTGTGATTGTAAACCATGATTCCAACATGCTTTAACACAATAAAATGGAATTATAATAATTTACAAATCAGACAAAGCTTTCACAAACTCACAATTAACCTAATATTTATGTTATGATTATGAAAGGGACTAAGATTACCGTAAGAGAACCAATGAATTCATAGGAATCCACCAGAAATGTAAATGATTGCATCTTTTTTTGTCCTGTGGTAACAAGGAAAGGGAGCAATAAAAAAATAAAAATAGCAAAAAGCACGTAGAATTACATCTAACATGATTTAAGTACAAACTATTTACATATTTGTAATTAATAAAATCAGTTATGTTTGACCTCTTTATGTTCAGGGCTCAAGCAGGTGATTTGTCCCTAAAGTGCTCATTATAGTTTTAAACAATCTACTCGAGCATTTTAGTTGTTTCTTTTAAATAAATGAACACAATGGTCCTACATATCCTTTCAGACCTATTTGGCCTGTTTTAATGTTAACCAAACTTAATACATGAGTGTGGATATGAAGGTTTTGTCATCTGATCATGAAAAACTTTGCGAATATCCATTATCTTTCTAAAGCAAGCGATGATTTCTGGAATGAACAGCTACCCTAAAATATCAAGGAAGGAGGATAAAACCTAAGTCATTAAATCCATTAAATATCAAATGATGCACCTTTGATAATGTGAAAAATCCACAAAGACTGATTCTTGTCCTGATTTTTCCTAAAAGTTCCTAAATCTGTCGGCTTAGGTTTATGTTTTCTTGAAATTGACCTTAAATTTAGTCAAGTCATGAAAGCAACTCACCTCTGACCTCCTCATGTAAACATAAACTCAGATTTAAAAGTATGTTATTTTAAAATATCTCCTGATGGTGGAAACATATTGGACCGACAGCATGGTTTAACTCACTTCTCCTCATGTGGTATGAGTAAGCCAAACTTCCTGTTTGTATATCTTTGTGTGTGTGCGTGTGTGTGTGTGTGTGTGTGTGTGTGTGTGTGTGTGTGTGTGTGTGTGTCTGTGCGTGCGTGCGTGCGTGTGTGCGTGTGTGTGTGTCTGTGCGTGCGTGCCTGCGTGCGTGCGTGTGTGTGTGTGAGTGCCTAACTTCACCCCACAGCTACAGTTGCCCCAACAAGCCATATGGTCACATCCTAATCTGAGCCTTTTCCTGCTGACAGCAGTGAGATTGACTTCTGTAATTAGATCTGATAATCTTCTCTTGGTTGCACTCAGAGAAAACAAATTGAGCTGATAGTAAATTCCAGTTTAGGAGCATTTGTTTTGTTTGAATCACTCGCGGGGAAAATAAAGATACATTTGAAACTTGATGATTTTATCACGAGGTAGAAGTCCTTTGTTTCGGCAGCATCATTTAAGGCTTCACTTGAAAGGGAATATTGATGGATAATATTCTTTGTGGAGGCTCAAGAGTGCTCATTCTGATTTAATATTCTAATGCCAAACTGCTCTGAAGCCGTAAACCTTTCCTTTTACGCGCCGTGACCGTGGAGTGATCTCTGTTTGCCTCCGGCCATCTTTTCATTGTATCTCCACTTGGATTGTCCCTTGGTGGTTACAACCTCTGCAGTGGAAGACTGGGATTTTATTCAGACTATTGATACCTCCTAAGTCTGTTTACTTTTCTTTTCGGCTTTCTGTACTTTCTGAAAGCACAAAGAGTCTAAATCCGACCCTAATTGCTTTCTTGCAGTCTTTTAACACTGTTTACAACTCCTCCATCCGTTTTGTGAGGGTAATATGAAACTGAAAATGCCGATTAGCTTGTGTGTTAGCTTATGCTAAATGAAAATCAAAATGACTGAATATTCTCCGCTGCATCTGAAAATGAACCCACACATTTTTTGTTTAATTAGCATTTATAAAGAATATAAAGGTGTTACAGCATGAGCTGAAAGGCCACTCAGTGAAGTAGAAGCCATTTATCCTAAAGCAAAATAAATAGGTGGAAGTAAAGTTTACAAAAGCTTTAATTTCTAGAGACATGTCCAGTGTGGTCTGATCAAACTAGAATAGTTTGGCCATAATTACTTTATTATATTTGAAGTGAGAAAACACAATACAGCCTGTGATGTAAAGGACAGAGCATATGGATTGACTGCTTACCTTCCCTTCCTGTTTTTATTTACATTGTTTAGAGCTTTGCTTTAAGAATCCCATCATTAAACTGACACATCACCGGCTCGTCACTGCTTTTCTTGCTTGAGTAAATCATTTTAAACTGACCAGACTAATAAAGCATCGCCCTGAAAATAAAGCACCAAACTTTGGTACAAAAGTACCCAGACTCCTCAAAAATACTTTAAAAGATCAGTTTTGCAAACAAAAAACCTTCTGCAGGGTTTTTTTGTACAGAACTGTCTTTCCTGGATTCCCCTTCCCCCTCTCTCTCCTCTCCTTCACTTCCTCCAGAAGGCGAGTGGCTCTCTAATTACTCTATTCTTGTAAAATCTTCACCCACAGCTTCTCTGAGGGAAGTCTGTTGTCCCTGCTTGGAGTGGCTTCAGGGGCCTCTGTGTGTCCCCGCCAAAGATTGATCAGATAGCCCCCCACCCCCAACACCAGACCCCCAGACAAACACGCAGACTGCTTGGCAGAGACGGTGCATTCAGGGCAGGTGTGTGAGGAAAAGAGGAAACGGACGGCTTTAGAAATGAGAGGAGGAAGGTGGTGGGGTAAAAGCAGAGCTTATCTCCCTCGCCGGCCTCCTTCTCTTTGCCCCCTCAGGGGCAGATAAGGGTCCTGATTGTGACGTTCGATATGTGTGTGAGTTCAGGGCTATGATATGTTGCCTTTGGTGTCAAAAGTCACCTCATTCCAAGGAGGGCTTCCCCCCAGCCGTCCCTCGTGTCCTTCTCCAAGTTTAACGTGTGCGCTGGTCCGTGCATAGTGTCTTTGTTGGGAACTGAGTCTTTCCTTCTGTTCTGTGTTTGAGAGATAACAACTCATGAGCCATAAACCCATAGCAACAAAATCACCAACAAACCACAACAAATGTGAATAAAAAAAGAAACTTTCCTGCCCATATTTCAAGGTTGGCTCCGAAAAGAGCCCACCCTTAGAGATCTGTGGGTTCTGTTGCGCCTCTTTATATTCTTTTTATGCTCCTTGAATGTCCCTCTGTCAATCTCCGGGGTTTTGCCCTGAAAGACGTCACTGATTCACTAATACAATCAGAAAAACCACAGCTGCACCACCATGTTGGGTAATTACATCATGGACTCAGTGATAAGGTCTGGAGTGGGCTACTGCCTCTTTCTGGGAAGAAAGAGGCTTTTTTCCCACCCTTCTTATTAAAGTTTAGTGGAAAAGTCATTAATGAATTTCCAGTCAACATAATCTGGAGCTAATCTTGTGAAGAGGAAGGTTTTTTTTTGTATTAGGAGCTCTGACGGGATGTTTACTTTCCTGCAACGCTCCGAGTGAACTCTTTGGATAAATTGTTTCAGTGTAAATAATCTCAGCTTCACACATTTGAGGTTGGGTTTCAATTTTAGATTTTTGCTGTAGAATAATCCACTTCAGATTTGATCAGTGGTAGCATTACAGATTTTAAACAAGAAAAATCAACTGATTAAAAAAGCATGGACGTTTCCATCTCTAGTAAATCTGTTTCTTACAGTGCTTACAAAAACTGTTCCCATGTTCTCTGTCCAAGTTTACAGTTTCTACTGAGGACTTAAAAAAGTGAAACATGAATGATTTTAATTTTTTTGGACACAAGACTAAATGTAAGCTCAATAAGAAGGTCCACTAACTTAAGTGTCATTTGTAGACTTTCACTGTTTAACTCAGGGGTGCCCACAAGTTTCCAGTTTGCAAGTAGCTTGATGATGACCAATCCTGAGGATCTACCCACAAAACAATATACATATATATTTGTAACATTTTAATATGATATAATAAACAGACAATTTAAATGTGTAATTATTTAAATTTTAAATCAATATTATTGTATATTTTGTGCTTGTAGGATGAAGAGTATTTTAACTGAATTTGAATTTAATCTAAAAGAAATATTAGTTTGTCTTGCATAACTGCATTAACTCACTCTGGAATGTGTGTGTTTCTCTCAAAACACAAGCAGACACAGACAAGTCAGACGGAGCTCCTTTTTTTTTATTCTTAAAGCTCATCCAAGCAAAAATACAAACCTAAACACAATGTTCATTTGTACAGCAGCTCGCACTCTCCATGTCTCTACAGCTCCACCAGCACTTATTTCAACATGCTTTAAGCCAGAAACCCAGTTTACAACGGCCTAAACGTTAAAATGTTGAGGCCTCAAAGTAGAAGGGAGTAGTACAGACGGGTTAACCAAGCATAGCCAGGTTTCAGCTGTTTATTTATCAAAACAATACATTCCTTTAAAAAGGTATATTTGAATTTGTCAAGTTATCTCAGGGTTTATTTAACTGTGAAATACGCTGATCCATTCATTTTGTTTTAACTGATGCCAGCCTGGAGTAGTAAATTACACTTTAATGTCAGGGCTATTGTAACATGGGTTATCAGTTCAACCTTTTTGTTTTTTTATCACTATTTTATGCTACTTAATACCCACAGATCTGCTTAACAGGCGGTCTCCATTTGAGCTACTAACTTATTGCATAGGAGGCAGTGCATCGCTTCGCTCCATTGAGATGCTATGGCAGGCACCTAATTAGCACGGCAGGAGAAATGATGGATGTCTTTATTACAAAATAAAACGGAAAATATTGATGAATGATGATGAAAAAGAATCACTAAAATAGTAGATTTGAAACAACAAAACTTCTCTCTGATCTAAAATCACACAGATACTGTTGTTGAAGGTGGTATCTGACACTACTGTGGATTTTTTACATAAAAAAAAAAAAAAACTGGAGCTGAACACTAAGGACCAGATCAGCAGATGTATTGATTTGGTCAGCGGAGACAGGATCTGGTTTCTCTCTAATCATTGAGAAATGAGAAGCTCTTTGGGCTGCGGGGTTCCTGCCGGTGAAAAAGGGCCAATCGAACGAGGCTCAGCCTCATCTGAAATTCATCTTTAATCTTTATGAATTATGAATTGAATTCTGTGGTTGAAAAAGAAACGGCATTTACATAGCCCCCCCATGACCGGCGCTTCATGTTTTATGTGTGCTCACTACATTTTTTACAGCAAATTATTTCTCACTCGCGCTTTGTTTCCTCGCCCTCCACGGATCAGTGCAGAGCGTTGCCATCTGAGGTCTGTAACAGCATATACGTCTTTGTGTGCAAGAAGAGTAAATGTACAAATCTATGATCACGTGTGACTTTACTGATGCTGCGTCTGAGTGTGTGATTTCCATTAGAATTGCTCATCCCTGTTGAATCATGCAAGTCAGCAGGAGGAAGTGAACCCTTCTCCCTCTGGGCAGTATTATGGCAGTATGAGTAAAGGTATTTTGAGACACAAAAAGCAGTGCTCTAAATTTCAAATGGAATTTTGGAGGAGGGTTGAAAAGAAGAAGTGAATCTATGACGGGTTTCACACCAGTTTATACCCCTCCTCCTCTCCTTCATCCTCCTTTCTTCCCCTCATCTATTTCTTCCTCTTGCTCTATCTCTTTTTCTCTCTTGTCAACCTTTTCAAAAAGCATCTATATTCTCACACCAGGCTGTAGGGGCATCTTGTCATGTTGCTATGCTACCTGAATGTCAAGCAGAATGTCAGAGTGACGGCAGAGTGCGAATATACAAAAACAAAATGGAGTTTACGCTGATTGGAAAGCAGGAAAGGGGAAAACACACAACACAGTAAACAGCATACAAGTGTTTTTAAAATGAAATCAATGCAGCTCCAATAGATTCTTAGATAACGTCTTTACTACGTCCCAACAGAATATATTTGACCCATATTTCTCTTGACATAACATCCAGCAATAGCTTGGGTTCTTCCACCTCTCAATGAATACTTAGGTGCATTCCAAGGATTTTACACAACCTTAAAATGGCGACAAGATACTTATTATATAACCATAGACATATGAGTTTATTTCAAAAATACATTCATTCTAAAATTATCTAAAACTTACTTAAACTGTAACACAGACCAGATTCCACCTCGTCATCATGTATCAAACAAAGATGAAGACCAAACAGGAAAGTGTGTTTGGGAAGTTCCTGCTATGATCTATACGGACAGAACTTTGTTCCAAGATACCTGCGAGCAAACAACATGTTTCAGAAGCAAAAATGACAAATATATGCATTCGAAAATGATTTAAAACGTTTTAAGGGTAATTTACAATTACTATGAAAATACTGTAGTTTCCCCTCTGACGGATCAATAAAGGATAATCTTATCTAATTTAACGCCAAATGTCAGTTTTAATGGTTCAAGGAGCTCAAATCTTGGACTGTGGACAATGTGAGACATGTGTTGTCCTCTGATGAGTCCACCTTTACATCCAGGAGAGTTACAGTGTGGAGAAGCCCCAAAGAAGCGTACCAGCCAGACTGTTGCATATCCTGGCATTCCCTTAGCTCAATACTTGTGCTAGATGGACGCGTCACTGCCAAGGAGTACCGAACCATTCTAGAGGACCATGTGCATCCAATGGTTCAAACATTTTATCCTGAAGGGGTTGCTGTGTATCAGGAAGACAATGTAACCAACACACACAGCAGGACTGGAGAGAGATTGGTTTGATTAACATGAAAGTGAAGTTGGACATCTCCCATGGCTGCACAGTCACCAGATCTACATATTATTGAGCCACTTTGGGGTGTTTTGGAGCATACTGATAAATTGTTGTGGTCTAAAACCAGGTGTTTCAGTCTTTTTGTCCAACCCAACAAACTATACAGCCTGCTTTTTGAAAAACAGGATCGTTAAATCGCTGTAGATCCAATAAAAGATAGTGCTGGACTAAACATTTATCAGAGGATTTCCATTTGAGACAATGTAACATTAAACGTTTTCAAAGTAGGTCTCCATCCTGGTTCAGTCCCACACAAAGTCCTTTTGAGGGCCTCAAATCGCCAGAGGGCCGCTTATTGATTTAACTTTGATGTAAGCAAAGTTAGCTCATCAATTCGACATTTTCATAAAGACGGCTAATAGTGTCTTGGATTTAATGTCTACCCTTTGTCCTACAAACCTAAGAGAGCTGAATTGAATAATCAGAATGTGCTAGTCTGCAGGGGTGTGACTAAGTCCCAACGGTAAACAGCACAAAACTGCAAAATGGATTGACGGCACCATTTTTCACACCACTTCTTCCTGGAGTTACATAAGCTCGCAGAGCGCCCCTCAGCGTTATCGGCTCCAGCAGCTGCGTTAAATTGGACAGAAAGAGAGATGGATTGAAAACTGATTTGGTCGTCTCTGCAACGTCTTCCTCTCATCCCAGACTAATTATCAACTCCTGTCTCACTTCATGGACAAAATTAGAAATTTGTTTTCCGATCTTGTCTCGGGCGTTGCAGTTTTTTTTTTGTTTCTGAAGAGTTGGCATTTATTTCTCTGTAGCATCGAGGATCTCAATCTCATTTTCTGCTCTGAATTACTATCTAATGAATATAAGGTTTTGGATTTGGAGACAGGCAGACTAGCTAATGGGTTTGTTAGTTTGTTGAGTAGCATGCCACACTCATTATTGCTTTCAGTGCTGTGATTAACTTGATTTGCTGGGCGAATCCATCCAAAAGAAGATGATGCGCTCACATCTATGAATGCACGCATGCCTGTAATGCAATTATCTGATTTAATAAGTTATTAATACAGTTTGTGGCTCAGTTGGAAATAGAAAAGCTGAAAACACTGGCAGCTGACGATCGGGTTGTGATTGATTTAATTTTGCTTGGCTGGGGAACATGATGTTACCACAAAGACTAGCACAGTAGGAAAGTCACTCAGGGGCATTACTGATGGGGAGGAAGGGTAATAATATTGCTTTGCTTTTCTCCTAAATAAACAAAATGATTTGTTTAAAGACTATTTTTACAGCATCTCTTTTACCACAGTGCCAATAAAACAAACGATGAATCCAGAGAAAGATAAAGGATTTCAACCGGATAGTGTTATTGTTCAAGGAAATGTTTTAAATCTCGTCTTAAAAGTGAGAACAGAAGCTCTGGAATACCCTATAAAGCATGCAGTAATATCTGTGTTATTTTTTTCTGGTGCTTTGTGGGTGAAATCAGACACATCAGTTCAGGAGGATATGACTAAAGTAATAAATGAAGGCACAGAGATGGTAGATACAGCGCTTAATAACAATCACAAGTGTTTGGGATCTTGGCAGCCTGCGACCACAACTAGCTGCTTCAGCTCAGTGTCAGTTTGCTGAGATGAAACCAGGATGTGAGGTTTTTACTCATCTCCTTTTATCTTTTGATAAATGTCTGAGGGAGGTCCCTGAGCATCGTCCTAATGGTGTCACCGTGGTGATTATCAAGCGCTCAGGCTTCATCGTCAAGCTCGAGGCCGTCACTAGAAATGTCAGATGCATCCCGAGTTACAAGTCATTAGGAGTTAACTGCAAAGAGGACAGCTGCAGAGAGGTGTCTTTAAGGTTAGCCATCTGGACGCACAACCGTCAGCTTGAGCATTAGCGTTTGTATGAGAACAACCTGAAACCACAACCAGAGGAGATCAGCCAACTTAAAGCCCAAGCTCCAGTAAGGTTTTACCTTCGGAATATGAAGTGGATGTTCAATGTCTACTCATGCTTCTTAAAACACCATATATATATATATATATATATATATATATATATGCATAACTTTATTTAATGCTGTTTTTTTTGGTGTGAAAATTGTTCCAAATGTCACGCCCAGGTTTAATTGAGAATTTCTCAGCAATTACAAACTCTAACTAATTTTGATTTAAATACAAAAATTAAAAAAATAACACATGGGAGATTGGATCCCATATGGAAGTATCACAGCAGACGTTAAATTGTGAGAGATAAGGAAGATCTAACACAAAAAAAAGAGGATTGAATCTTTGCCCATTGTAAAGCACAAAAACATTTAAACATAAAATAATTAAGGCTACAAACTTTTGGAAAAACCTTAAATATCCTTGTTGACGGTACCCTTGCAAACATTTAAGCAGCGGAAGAAAACTAAAGAAACGTTTCAGTTCTACTTAAATGTGGTCCTTTATTATTCAGAGGAAGCAGCAGCAGCATTTCGCAGGCCTGTAAATGTTGCATTTGTTTTACGTAGTATTTGTCCCAAAATGGACATGCTTGTTCCAGATGAGAACTCTTTACCTTGCACACTATGTAGAGAGGGGTACCCACGTTTCCTCTTCATGGCTAAGCCTTGTCAGGGTCCCACGTCCTAGTGAGGTAACATTGAATCGTTGGCTATTGTTTATTGGAGGGGACTCATAGCTGTGCTTTTTTATACATCATTTAAGACATATTTGCCAGAGGTGACACTACTGAGAGAAAAAATGCCCCGAAAACTTAGCAAAAGAGATAATTGGGACACTCAAACCCCTCTACCACCATCCCTAGGAGGGAATCTACATTCTAACCCTGGTTGCAAGGACATCAAATTGACTTCATAGGAACTCTGGCTATTTTAACATGTGTTGATGGTCTACAAGGCCTGTGGTTGTCTTCCCAAGAACTCAAATAATGTAAAAGTAAAACCCTACACAACATAAAAAAAAAAAAAACACTCAAACATTATTTGGAGTGATTTACTTTCACTACAGATGTATGGTTTAAAATCCTTTACGGTATGTAATAATAATAATAACCCTTCCATCTAAAACTTTCTCTGGTAAATGCTGTAGAAAACTAGAGGGTAATTTTGTCCCCCAGGAAATTATACTGGTTTTGGGATTTCCTAAATAAAATGTTAGAATTTTAAAAGCCAATTTCAACTTTGTCAGTTTTTTTTTTCTTTTCTTTTTTTTTCACCATGTTTAATGTTGTAAAGCATGTCTGGCAAAACACTGAAGCCCCATGCGACTACCCTACTATTGTGTTGATACTGGTGATGACGGATGCTTGGTTCCACAGGCTGGTAGAAATAGGCGTCTGCACCCAAACTGAAGCGTTTCAGAGCCAGTTCAGAGATCTTTCGCTAGAAAACACTGTAATGGAAACTCTCTGTGTTTACTGAGCCGGGCTCTATATATGATGTTGGGGAAGGTTTTGTACCTTTCACCTGAGTAATACCTTTATATAATAACTCGGCTCTACTGTACCTTTCCTGCCTGCTGTTGCTTTAGCTTACAGATAAAAAAGGGGGGAAATGTCAGTAGATATAAATGAAAAACTGAGTCCAAAAAAAAAAATGAATTAAGAGGTTTGATGCTTCATCAAAGTTCTACTGTAGCTCAAGGTTATGCACAAACTGTAGCACATATTCCAGTTGTCAAGAGGCCTGCTGGTTAACATCCGGGTTATGAGCAGATGGGTTTGGAGTCTATTGAAACTAATAAACAAAAGATTCTACTTGTATGAACATTAATGCTCACTGAGCTCATACTACAACCCTCTCTGTGTGTTTAGCAGGATGACCTCCTTTCAGCCACTCATTTCAGGCCCTGCAGCCTTAGCACCTGCCTCCCAGGAAGTACACAGAGGTCATGTGAAGGGTAACGTGTGGACGTGTAAGCGCACAAACCTTATCTTCCCAACATGAATTTAGTTGTGATTCAGAAAAACGTAGAGGGACGCGGGGGAAAACACACAAGCACGTCCTAAAAATGTAAGTTTAATGAGCAAAGTCTGGAGCTTCTCTTCTCACTTGTCACCTCTCATTAGACAGTCGCATGGCGACTGACCTTGGTCGCCTTTCCTCGGGCCACACTGTGTGTTTGTGTGTGTGTGTATGTGTGTGTGTGTGTGTGTGTGTGCGCGCCCCTTAATTCAGGGGAAGGGGCCGCCTCACCCTAATGATGTGGCTGTGAAATCGGGCCTGAGCCCAGCGCCATCTCTCATTACGCCCCTCCAAATTCATTTGCTACGTCGGCTCGGCCAACTCATGCATGCACAGCATGCCACTTCACACATGTGGCTTTGCTTGTACCTGCTGTTTGTCTACATTTAGTTCATAAGTCGAAACATTAGTCCAAACAGGGACTAGCATGAATGAAACAGAATATTTCTAAAGGAAATTAAATTCTCCTTCACCACATTTCTGTATTTCAATCATCTTTGTAACTTTCAAGTACAGAAAAATACAACTATTCAAATCAGAAACACATACTTTCTAGTATTTTATCAGGATTTAACAAGCAAACTTCCATCTCATTCGTGTAATGTGCAGATGTTCAGGGTCATTTGTGGCTGGCTGGACACACACGATGTTTTTCATATAAGACAAGTTGAATTTTGGTCTCATCTGACCAGAGCACATTCAAAAGTTGACCTGTCATCTTTAGTCTTCTCTCAAATTTGGCCTATTTTAGGTTAGTTTAGTTTAAATAAATAAATTAAAGGAAGATGCAGTAGCCCAACATGCTTAGATATTAGAAGTCTCCATTGAAATAGTATAAAAACATATTTATTATATAATATAATATGATATAAACTTTACTTAGTTGACCATCAATTTCTGAAATAAAATCACATAAAAGGGATAAAACCAACAAAAAAAAACACTACCTTCAGTATACGAGTCATAATTTATGAAGGATACATAACATAAACAAAAGCGACGGTTACTGCTCTACAGCTTTAAATAACTTTTAACTCTTTTAATAAAGGGCCCAAGCGTGAAAAGCATTTCCCAGGTTTGGCTCCTCTGTACCAGAAACAAAAATGACCTCTGCTGGTCTGATTTTAGGAAGATGAGGTGCTGAACTCTGGCAGGTACCGTAACCTTGAACTTTTCCATATTTTGTCACATAAAAACCACAAACAAAAAATACATTTCACTGGAATTCAATGTGGAATAAAGTGTTACACAATTTTGGAAAGAAATTTATACATAATCTACAACTTTTCGTTACAAATAAAAACCTGAAAAGTGCGGTGTGCTAAAGTATTTACCCCCCCTGAGTGAATACTTTGTGGAACCACCTTTTGGTTCAGTTTCAGCTGCTGAGGTCTCAGTGTGTGTTAGACAGAAATAGTTTTCAGCAGTTTTCAGATCTTACCACTGATTCCTCACTGGATTTTTTATATGTTTTGCTATAAACCATTCCTGTCTTTATTTTTAGGGTTGTTGTCCTGCTTGAAGATGACGTCCCTCCAGTCTCAGATCCTTCGCAGGCTTTAACAGGTTTTTTGTCTTGTATTCGGCTCTGACTATTATCCCATTCACTCTGACCAACCTCCCTGTTCCTGTTGAAGAGAAGCAGCCACAGAGCACGATGCTGCCACCACCATAAACCAACAGAGGGTCTGTTCAGAGTAATGTGTGCAGATGAGTCCCTGTTTTTTGTTTATGTCCATTACAGGTTCTTTCAGGTCGTCCTTTTCACATACATGACCTTGGCACACCTGTTACTGGGTTCAATGGTGTAAAGGTTAGCACTCTGGGCTCTGAATCCAGTGAGAACCTGCTGCATGGTTTAGCTTTGTTGGCAAGTACCCTAGTGTTTTGAGCATATCAACACTTTATCGAGCTATGACTGATAAATGTCACAAATCCAGATCTATGAAATCTTGCTGGATGTTTCAAGGTCTTGATATGAAAGTTTCTTGGCATGAGTGACCAAAGGCTTAATAGCAGCTTTAAACCAATCCTGGAAAAAAACTTTTTTTGAGGCTGCAAAAGACAGAATTTTGTCTTCCAGTGCACAAATATACAAACATTTATTTCAAACATGCCAAAAGCAGTTTGTGTGCACTGCATGCTTATGCATATAAATGATGCATGGAGCTCAACATTTCTCCACAAATGGCTGCAATTCACAGGGTCAAAGTTTAACAAAACTTTTCAGACTTTTAGCTACAACCACCACAACTCTTTCTTTCTTTCTTCCTTTCCAGTTCAAAATGATGTGCTAATCTAAATAAAACAAATTCATGACTGTAACAGGTCAAAATGTAGGAAGGTGTTTTGGAGAAATGCCACAAAGACAAAAGACGACTTTACTCTAGTAAAAACTACCGGCCACTCCACCACCGTGGATAAGCGAATGTATAATTCATGTAGCGACTCTTCTGCATATCAATATTTAGTCCAAGACAGTGAACTAATGCATCTTCACACAGTAGTGCTGCGAGCAAACCTGTACTGTCATCTCACACAACGTCAACTGACCTCTGGCGTGATCGGATCGTGCCCAACTAGCTCCATCGGTGGTGTGAAAACTGTGCCGGGAGGGGGTTCTGTCCACTCCTAATAGGGGTGGGGGTTGGGATTGACTTACGTCCACATGAAGTATCTCCTGTTGTGACCTTGAGGGGCGTAGCGCTCCACCCTGCAGGACGGGCAGAAACACGCTGCCCTGCCCTTTAAAATCGGCCCCTAAGATTCCCCGGTTCAGCTCGCTCTGTGCAAACAATCAGACTTACTCTTTACAATAAACCCTGAAGACTCTGACATGTGCAGGATATAGAGAGCACTACGCAAATGTCAAAGGTTTCCTTCTTGCGCGTGTCTATTTGTTCCGCTGCATGTGTGTGTGTGTGTGTCTGTGTGTGTTTCCCATCACAACAAACAGATGGTATCATAATGACATCATTGCACTCTGGGGTTATGTTCTCAGAAACTCAGCGGTGGGGGAAGAAATGAGGAGCGTTTCATCTAAAGAGAGCAGCGAGAACAAACCATTTAGCTTGAGTTTGCCCCGCTAAACAACACCTACTTCCCAGCTCCCCGTCTTGTCTGTTACAAATGTCAGCGCTGCCAGTTAACTGGACTTGAAATGATGTGCTTCGTCTTTCCCGGTCTCTCTCTGCCATGTTCTCCTTCATTTGTTACGGTTGCCCCGAGCACCTGACTTTCTTTTTATGAGCATCTCTTCTTCCCTTCTTCTTTTTTTATCCCCTCCCCTCTGTACTCAACCCCTCTCATCTCAACCAAGCAGGGAGAAACCTGTCACCACACAGCATTAGTATGCCTTTTTCATATCTCTGCCTCTTTTTCTCCCTTTTCTTTCCTTCCCCCTCCCCTTCCAGCCTGTTCTGTGCAAACATAAAAATACTTTATGCCTCTGACAAGAAAATGCCTCTAATCCCGAGGTTTGTCGGAGAGCAAACAGACGCAATTGGCCACTTATTATTCTGTGTGGAATTTTCTTTGTGGGGTGTTTGTGGTATCCATAGCAACAAAGTAGGGCGCAGATATCACCCCTAAAACCTCTCACTCTCCCTCCTGTGTCAGCGAGCAGAATTGAAGAAGAGGGGATGAGAAGGGGCGATAAAATAACACACTTACTGAAACACATGGGGCAGGCTATAACCTGTTAGCTTGTTGGCTGTGTGGGGTTCAGCGTGAGTGTGTGCGCGCGTCACTTCTTTGTGAAGTGTGTAATAGTACCTGCACGCCTGCATATGGCTGTTAACTTTCACACAATCAGATTTCTTTGATTGAAGCCTTGTGCGTAATATAAGGGGAGATTGTGAGAAATCACTCCATGACTGAAAAAGAAAGACGCAGGTGTTTGTGTGTTTTTTTCTTTTCTAATCCTAATTCATGCACATTCACCTGTGGGTGCAGGTGCATCGGAGGCACATTGAGAAAATGTTGGTAATTATAAGCCTTCCATATGTGAACCGTCTGTTCTTCAGGATGTGCAGACCTTCGCACTCCATCCAGCACCGTGAAAATCAATAAAAGCCAGTCAGAGAGGTGTGAAGATTGAGCTGCGGTCAAATACTTTGCATGCAGAATAGTGATGGGAATCCCGGCTCTTTTCCAGTATCCACATTATTTAGCTCAGCTCAGCTTAAACTGGCTCAGACCAAACTCAACAACTACTATTTTAAAACAACTACAATCTCAAAAGAGTTAGAGGAGTATATTCCTCAAGTAAACTAGGAACAAGTCGGCAAAAAAGAAATGGAGGAAAAACTTTAAATTTCTCACAAAGGCAGAAACCTCTTGGGTCTGGAGGGCCACAAAAATAGAACCTTAAAGGTTTCCTTAAATATCTTAAATACTTGTAACCGTCCAATCAGAACATTTTTATCTGTCTACTGACAAATTGCATCAATGTGAAAAGAAGTTCAATAATAGTTTAACTTATCAAGTTCCCTATGAAATGCAGAGACAACTGTTTAATATTTGGGTAGTTTTAACCTGTAGAAAACATTTTTGTTAAACTTTTAAGGTACCTGGCCGTATACACAAGAAACGTAGCTGAGAGTTCACTAATTATCATTTCTTGTCAAGCGAGGGAATAATGACTTGAGCAGAAATGGAATTGCATGAAGAAATACTGATTTATTGCCAGGATGAAAATGGAAGTGAACATAAACCGAGACTGAATAAATACGGAACGGAGGTGGAAACTACAAACTAAGGAATGACGCAGGAGCGGAAACTAGAAAGTAAACAAGGCACAAAACTAATGGATAAACAAACCAACGCAGGATGGGAAATAAAGGGTTACACAAAAACAAACTAATAAACTAAACAACAATGAGGGACGCGAGGAAAACCGGAGACAACGAGGAGAAGAAACCACTGATGAAGTAGACTAACGGAGTGACCACGGAAAATACAAAAAGGGGGAGAGCGAGAGATCAGCAACAGAAAATCGGGCGATCAGGGGAACTTACTGGGAGAGATGAGGACTAGCAGGAGAAGGAGCACGGAGACAACAAGGGAGGTAAGGTAAAAGATGATCCATCGGTGAGTGAATGATTGAATGATGCTTAAATACTGAGGAGGGGGAGGTGGAGCAGTGGAGAAGATAACCAGATGATTAGTGACAGGTGCAAGTGATGATGAGGGAAAACACAGAGAGAGGAGGGACAGAGAAGGGGGAAGTGGAGGACACAGAAAAGAACAAAAACAATGACTAAACCAAAATAAAAAGTAACAATAACTAATGATAGCAAAGTAAAACACAGCAACTACAACAAATTACACAGCAAATGAACAGAACACAGACCATGACATTTCTGAGTTTGGTTTACGCTGTTTTAACCAGAATATATGTCTGATCAGCTGATTAGTGTAACAATATAAAAATAAAAATATATCGCTCACAATTTATTTACACTTACAGTGGCTGGACAATGAAACTGAAACACCCCCATGCTTCAGTCTGGGCATGCAACAGTCTGGGTGGTACGCTTCCTTGGGACTACTCCACACTGTAACTCTCCCGGATGTAAAGGTGGACTCATCAGAGGACAATACATGTCTCACATTGTCCACAGCCCAAGATTTGAGCTCCTTAAAACCATTTGAACCGACGTTTGGCACGAGTGACCAAAGGTTTTGGCTTATGTTTTTTTTGGGTAAAACATCCTTTCAGACAGCTTCCTGTTACGTCCACAGTTAATCCTGTTGGATGTGGTTGGTCCTTCTTGGTGGTACGCTGACATTACCCTGGATACTGGGGCTCTTGATACATCACAAAGACTTGCTGTCTTGTTCACAGATGCTCCAGCAAGACAAGCACCAACAATTTGTCCTCTTTTTGATCTCTGGTATGTCCCCCATAATGTTGTGTGCATTGCAATATTTTGAGCTAAACTGAGCTCTTACCTGCTTATTGGATCTTTTGCTCTTACTGGTGAAATTAATGAAGATCTGGTCCAATTTACCCATGAAAAATCCCACACTAAAATAACAGCTGTTTCAGTTTCATTGTCCAACCCCCGTATATTGGTACTTTATTTTTACTTTTAACTTTTCTGGCAATTATTAAGATGTATATGTATATATATATATATATTTCACTTTATTCATTTGTGCTTGCTGCATTTGTTTTCGGTTGTTGTCTCCAAGAGTTAATACATGTAGATTTGAGCAAATTATGTCAAAACTTTTAAAACTTTTCTTTCTTTTTGAGAAATTTCCTTTTGTAATAATTAAAACAGTAAAATGGAAAATACACGCTCCAGGATAACTATTTTCTTAACAAAACCAAAATTGTTGAACTCATCACATTTAACATCGTTCACATCAGTCTCACTGTGTGCTTAGATAAGCATATAAAGATGTTATAATTATCAGCAGTGTAATGCAGAGGGACCCAACAGGAGAGGTGATGATGGTAAAGCATCTACAGGTACAGCAGTTGTTAAGTTAGCAGCTCCACCAGGGAATGGTTGCTTGTCCGAGCATTGATAATACTAGACCTGAACTTTTCTACAATTCCTCATCATCTACTGTTTATCTGACAAGCATAGCCTACAGTATCTCTGTTAGACTGCAGCAAACAGCAAAGACATGTACACAGATAGCTGGGCTACGGCCAATCAAAGGGGAGGTCCTACTCCTCACTGTATTTGATTGTTTTGGAGGATGATAAGAACCTAATTTGTGCATCTGTTGTTGAACCACAGGGAGACATTTTTTCCTCTCAATTGGTTAAACTCTTGACTCCCATAATAGATAAGGTTCATAACTGGATTCAACTGAAGATTTTGTTTTCTGTGTGAAGCATTCGGAAATATTATTTCCCCTATTATCTGGATCTGTATAAAGTAACCAGATATGCATTTTTCTTCTCCTTCATTGTCTTCTTTTAATCTTGTTTTAGACTTATGAGAAAACATGCAATAAAAGAAGTTACACAAACATCAGTGTTTTTACTGCTGCCTGCTGTTCTCGGTTTAATCCATCTTTTCATCACACGCATGATCAATACTTGACGCCCGTCGAACCCGTAGCACTGAGGTGAAAGGTCGAAGGGGTTAAAGGCCACCAAGTGCCAGGAGTCAGCATATTGTCCTGCTGATGACACCTTAATTAAAGCCGTCACACATCCAAAAAGCTCAGGAGGGAGGGGCAGCGGGTTGTCAGCTGATCCAGACTGCTAAAGAAAAGACTTAAAACTAGAACCTTAAACCTTAGAACCTTAGTTGGAAATGAGACGTCTCAGTAAGGTGTGCTATGTGAGTTAGACGCTATTAGGGGAGGAGAAGGAGCGTAAGAGCTCCAGTCATAATGTTTTATTTGCTTTTATTTCTCAAAACAGAGTTTATCCTTTGAGTTCAGGAGATTTTTTTACAGCTATCTTGCAAAAGTAAAAATTTGAATGTGATTCATTTGGATTTTATTTCATAGGCACAAAATAGCACATCATTGGAAACTCAATAAACAATTTTTGAGGATTTCTTTAAAAGAAAAAAAACAAACTTAAAAGCTGCAATATCCACCTTTATCTAACCTGGGATTAGTCTATTCTAGCTTCACCACAGCTGCAGGTCTTTTCAGGTGTGTCTTCAACAGCTTTGAACATCTGTTTTAATATCAATCTGTGTCCATTACCACGAAGCGTTGATCAGATTTTATTATTCTGTTGTGAAGGTTTAAATCAATTATTTTCATTGTTTGTTTTAAATCGAGATTAAATATAAAAATGTATTAATGGGCCAATCTGCATATTCCATTTGAACCATCAGCCCGCCTTTGAGTCAACATTGTATCATCGTCCCCCAGGTGCTTTTCTCAGCTGAAGCTCACATTTAGTGGCTGAACAGCATTTTCCTATTTCATCTCACCCCCTCAGCACTGTAATGTAAGAGTAATTGAACCAGAGTCCCTGCACAGAGAGAATGGTAAAGAACTCCAGGTATTATACTCTGTAATCTCTAATTAAACTAGACTGAGTTCTGGCACCTGGTTCTTTGTTAGTTTTAAAAGACATACAGGTAATGACTTTTAACAACAGTATTTATATATGGATTTCCTGTTTCTTGTGCATTGAGTTTATTACTTTATGTGAATTTGCAAGATATAAATAACCTGTTCAAACTGAATAAAATATACCGTCCAAATGAATATATATATATATATATATATATATATATATATATATATATATATATATATATATATATATATATATATATATATATATATATATATATAT
>JAVLVB010000311.1:704349-746627 GCA_032876305.1 Orestias chungarensis | reverse complement strand
AATTTTGATTGCTGCTATGTCCGAAGTACTATATTGTAGATTCTGGATCAATATTGTATATTCTGTGGAGTCAAATCACATTTCTCGTATAGTTCTTTATAATTTATAATGTATTATATATTTGCATTCCGATCCTCAATGCTGCTATGTCCGAAGTCCCATATTGTGTTATTCTGTGTCCATATTGTAGATTTTGTGTTGCTCAAATCCTATTTCTCGCATAGTTATTATATTCTTATATTTTATTACATTATGTAAAATTGCTATCAGGGTGTAAACTGGACCGGGGGATTAGAATTTTCGTCCCACCTCATGTACCACATGTGATGTGATGACAAATAAAGATTCCTCCTCCTTCCTCCTCCTCCTCCTGCATGCAGCTTTTCTTCCCCTCAAACTTTATACTTGACAGAAGGAGAAAAGCTGCACTGAATGCCAAGTGCTTCTATATTAGCACTCAACATATAGCCTAGTACAGTGCAAGCACGCACGCTCGTACCACGCATGGATGTTGATGGTATTACCCCTCCGCTTGTTATTCACAAACACTGATATTAACATTCATGTTCACACATGCCTCCCTTCTTAGATAATCACTCAAATTCGCAAACCTACATGCATTCACAGATAAACAGATGCAAATTCCTCACAAAGGCACAATAATATCAACAGCAATTCAAAGATGAGAGGAAAGCATTTTTCTTTAGATACACAAAAATGCATGTGTTTAAATCCCCATTGTTTTCTCGGTTGGCCTACACGCTGTTCAAACACACTAAACACACACATATTGTGTGATGATTTGTATCCTCCTCCTCTCTGATGCTTATGAATAATACAATAATATCTGGGGAACTTTTTGCTTCACATAAATAAGAATTTAGATGGAAAATTTCATTATTAAAATGTGGCTTCTGCCTGGCGTTATCTGTAAAGCATTCAAACAGAGGTATATTTGCAAGAGGAGAAAGGCCTAAAGGGCTCATAAGTTACTTTCTGTGTTGGATAACCGCTGTCACTCTGCTCTAAGTTGCCTTATATATTGGACAATCTAAAAAGGCATCCTGTGTAGCTTATGATGGGACACAGGTTTGAATAATTCATCTGTTTAAAGGTGAAAGGTGTAAAATGTTCTGTCTGCTAGTCCATCAGGACACATAACTTACTTTTACTGTGAAGTCAGTCTCGTTCAAATCAATCAAACTTGTCTGCACACAGCCTATAAGCGCACCTGAGTAGTCAAATAATCAGAAAATAGGTTGGCACTCTCTGCCGTTGGAGCCTCTTGAAGCATACAGCATGAAGAGGAGGGTGAATTGTCCACAGTCCTTACAGAGCTTTCGCATCTTACAGTGAAGAATTTGATAACTGGTATCATCATGTCCCTGCTACTGCGTTTGAGTAGGATTTGTCTAACTTCTGAAGCAGTTTTGTGCCGGTGTGTAAGATATAATTACAATACTCACACCCCTGAAAAAAGTGGCATCCTGACTACATCCTGAAATGTTTCTTTTTTAAATTCATATCACTGCACATCATTAAAAGGCAGTTTGGTGTTTTTTTAATCTTACAAACAAACATTAAGCATCTGTGGTTTAAATGATCATGGCAAATATTCTGCCACTCTGTGGTTAGATTTTATCACACATTTTATCAAAGGTTGGTCATTCTAAATAATGCTAATTTTAGGCTTTTATAATACAAGCATATATTTTGTTTCAGTTAAATGTTGAATGTAAAATTTCAAATGTAATTTGCTGGTTGACTCGTCCAGAAATAAACTTTGTTTTTGGCCGGGTTAGGATTTGTTTTGTATTACTTTTTTTTTCAACATTAGCGGTATGAAGATTTTATCTCCTATGTTTTCACCTGATTAAATCCTTCCTGAGGAGCTTTCTCGCCATGCCATGCTCAGCAGCAGTGTAGATCTACGTAAAGCAGAAGCGTTTGTGGGATAATTTCCATAATAGGCACCGAAAGTATGATTGCAAATGTTTCCCTTCAAACACTTTATTGTCCTTTTTTGTAAAACCAAAAAGAACTGAAGTTACTTTCCAATCAAGCACTTGATCCCTCTGTGATTGCAAAAAGAGGTGTGAAACAATCATGTATATATTATATATGTATGTATATAACATACATGTATATATATACAGCATGTATATAACACATGCTGTGACAGGACATGAAGACGAAGCAAACTGCTTCATATTGCTTAGCATTTTTATGAGAGATAATAAGTCACTAGAGAGGATATCCTTTAGTGCTTGTGTGCTAGCATGCTTTACAGCTAAAGGTTTGACTCACAACAGTTCTGGAGAATCCTTTTTGAAGAGAGACCAAGTCCTTTCTTGAAAAAAGTATTTTTCTATGACAGTGTGTAAAAGAACCGATCTAAACTAAACTTGCTGTTTTATGAATCCCCCGTGGGGAAAAAATGGCTTTTTAAAATTTCCTGCACAGAGTTTATTCAGATAGTTCACTTTTTAGTTAAGTATCTGCTGAATGTGCTGAATAAAAAAATACAGGAAAAAATTGTGGAAGTTTTAAATATGACGAAAAGAAAAACAAAACAAAACAAAAAACATGTTGTTTTTAAGGTTCAGTGAGCACTGGGATAGTCTTCATCGCCTTGATGAGCACCCACAGAATTGTTTGATCTTTAAAAAACATTTTTGTTACAAAATTCAAGAATCAGTTTTTTTATGTTGCGCCACAATTGTATTGTAAAGTATGATTCTATTTGATCGTTACACATGACATGTTTATCCTGAGTGTGTGCTTTGCTTTGTGTTTGGTCACACTGTAAAGTCAACATAGCAACTATATTCTCGCAATTTGTGTTTTATTTCACCCTTTTATCTTCCATCATAACAAGGGAAAGCAACAAGTACATGCTTGCTTTTTCTTCTAAGTAATCACAATGCTCTGTACTGTATTCTATTTTAACATATTTAAAAGGTTTCCATCGTATCAGACTGTCAAACATCCCATAAAAGATAATTGTATATAAGATAATTGTAAAATGGGGTTTAACTTTAGTTTGCAACTTTATCAATGGAAATGTTTTACCTTTCATTTTCAACGTCTTACCCGAACATTGACATTAACAGGTTTGAATGAGCTACTGCTTTCACTTTGTGGTTCCATCATTCATAAATATCCATGAACAGTGGTTTGAAAATGAAACTGAAACACCTGGTTTTAGACCCCAGTAATTTATTATGTCATGATATGGCAGCCCACACCATCACTGATACATTTCATTGCGAACCCCTGTATGTGCACATGTTCCCAACTCATGGTCACGTAAAAGAGCGAGTTCTATAGACCTGGGATGTTATTGTGTTTATAAGCCTATTCTGGAAACCTCTCCTGAAGTTACTAAGACAGAAACATTTTCTCTAAAAGGCATCGTTGAGAATCAGAGGAGGAAACGTCCAACGAGGGAGAACTGGCTTCCCGACTGTTTACTCAGATCAGCTCTCACTTATAGGATATATTAGGACACGGGATCATACTATTGGGTGAAAACAGAGAGTGACACAGACAAACAGTCAGGTGAAGTATCGGACGAGAGCTCGACTTCCCATAGCTGCATACACAATTTATTAACTTGAAGCATTAGATTCTTAGTTGTGCTGCTTTTCTCTAACATGACCTCACATTTTTATTTTAAAAGGCCGTTCCTGACAGCTGTGTGAGAGGTGTGTAAGAAAATATGCCATTAAATATTTTCTTTTAAAATAGACACGGTAGGTGGCATTAATCCGAATACTGGGGCAGTGACCCTTCGTTATTGTTATTTTTGTTAAATATTAGTAGAGTAGGGGGTGGTTATTACTAATTGTCAGGTAGCAAAGTTACAAACAACTAAAAAAATAAACCACTTAAAATTTTCAAAAAGCAGATTAGATCTGTTAATTGAACAAACACTGGAATACAGGGTTGCCAAAAAAAAAAAATCCTCCTGTTTATTTTTAAAAAAAAAGACATCTTTTCATAACCAAACACAATGTTGAAAAAGTCTGACCTCTGTTTGACATTTTGAGTTGATTTCTTTATAGTTTGAATTTTTTCGGTGTGTCTCAGTTGGGGGCAGATCTGTGACCGCTAAGAATATCCCAACGTGTGATTCTCTGCTTCTGCTTAATATGGAAATGTACCCGACAAACTGCCATTCTTTTGCCCATTTGGAGTCACCTACTGTGAGACCAAAAATATTATTACATATCAGTCTGAACTGTTTTTTTCAAGACTTCTTTCTAAACACCCCTGGCCGGGGACTGATATCTCACCTTTGCGACGTCTCCAACAGTCAAAGATGGAACCGCTTTGGTTCTAAACACAACTTTAAATCCGTAAATACCTGAAAAAGAGAATTTGGGAGAGACCAGACTTCCTTAAACAAACTGAAAAGACATGAAAAAGTCGGTATTCTACTGCATTATTTGTTAGCTTTCCATATTTACTAGTCGCAACAGCATATCCACATAAATGACAGAGAAGCAGTCAGTAAGTCAGCTGCTTCTTTGTAGTTTGCACAGACATACACAAAGCTCAACTTTCGCTACGGAAGAGGAATCTGTAGAGCGTCCTGCTGTGTGATTCCATAATCTCTGAAACCCACATACAACCAGCTAAGAGCAGCAGACACAACTTCAGTGGACAGGTTTGATGTCTCAAGGACGCTTGGATAACAATCAGGGGCAGGAATCTTCGACTTCATCTGAGCCAGGAATACAACTGTATGGATAAGCTAGTTGCCTGTCTGTCAGTGTATATATATATATATATATATACCATGGACGAAATTTTGATTTCAGAGGTGGGGGCGCGTACTTTTTAACGAAACTCTTGTATATCAGTTCACCATGTTTTCCCGTAGTTCTAGGTTTCAATTGGTACTTTTACGTTTAATGGTTCCTTTTTTGGTTTGACTGGTTTTTAAGCATGTAGCAAAACATTATCAGGTTTTTCTTCCTATTCGCACCAATTAGCCCCCAGCTCTGTATTACTTGTGGCGCATTCGCACATGATAAGCAAAGTCTGCGTTTTACTCGAATTTGCTGACATTAAGGCCGGATATGAAGTAAAAGCTGTTGTAACATTATCTACACCTACTATTCATCTGTCATCATACATCACAACTTTAAAAGTAGTACTGAAACCCAAACAGCTGTCAATACTGCTCATGTTTCAGGAAGGCTTAGAGCTAATTAATATATCTCATAACTAGCCTGACCATATCAAAAATGTTGCTTACTGCATGCTGCTACACAGGTCATCCATATCGCTGTCCTGCCAAATTTTGCCCTTTAGGTGGATCTCTTTCTGTGGATGGGTCTCCAAATTTAAATTGCTTTGAAAACTGATGTTTTTAATTTCAACCGCAGCCTCCATCACACAACCTGAAAAAAACTAGGAAAACGCGTACAATAAAAACAACAAACTTTGCCCAATCACTTATTACTTTACAAATCACAGACATGGCTATCTCCTCTGTCACTCTAAGGCAAGGGTCGGCAATTAAGTTTGAGTTTCGCCGTGGACCAGATATTCTCAGAGCCATTACTTGGCGGGCCATGGGGGGGGGGGGGATAATGAAAATGATAGGCGCTCTTGAAATTACAAAGGAGACGCACAGGGCTATAACATGACATTCTAGAGAGCTGATGTGAGTGAAATTTGTGGACTGACCATTGGGGGCGCTATTAATTATATGCCTGTTAGTTAAAAAAACAACAACAACCTGCTGTTAGCTGTCAAAGAATGGCTCTATCAAAAAATCTCAAGAGAAAACTTGAGAGCAAAAACAGGATCTTTCGTGAGGAATGGACAGAGAACTCTGCCTTTATCCTACCCAGTTTTACTAATGCAAAGCCAACATGCCAGATCTCTAATGAGGGTTTCTCTGCATGCAAAGAATACAATATTAGGCGGCACCACGAAATGAAGCATGCTAATATCAAGGTTGCATTCCCTCCGAAGACAGAGGCACGAAAGCACAAAATTGAAGCACTGAAAGGTGGTTATCCACACAGCAGCAGGATCCTTGTGCGAGACCTCACATCCCAAAAGAAGTAACCAATCTGAAAGCGTCGTGGGTACTCGCAAAGCACAACTAGCTATTTGTTGATAGAGAGGTCTTCAAAGAGATGATGGTGACAGTTTTGAAGGAACTGGATACCGACAAGTGGATGGATGGAGTGATCGGGTCAGTTAAACAGATGTTAACCTAATCGTAACGGACGGGTCACCTGCTATGGTGGAAAAGCACAGAGGCCTGATGAGTAGGCTGAAACAACTCGCCCCCCAAATCCACGCGCTCCACTGTCTCATCCACCAAAGTGTCCTTTGTGTCAGACTGAGTGGCGAGCTAAAGGATGTCATGGACAAAGTGATGAAAATCATTAATTTTGTCAGAGGTACATCAAGCACCCAGCACAGGCTTTTCCGACAACTTGTGGCTGAATCAGAAGATGTTTCCAACGAGGACTTGCTGCTTCATAATGATGTGTGCTGGTTAAGCAAGGGGAAATCTCTGGATCGCTTCTGCGCTCTACTGAATGAGATTAAGGCGTTCCTTGGAATGGGCAAGAGCAAATCAGCAGCTGACCACCTTATCCTGCTGGAAGATGAAAAGTTCATGTCCAATGTAGCGTTTTTATCTGACATATTTGGTCACCTTAACAAGTGGAACCTTCAGCTACAGGGGAGAGACAAAACCATCGTGGACATGGTTGAAAAGCTGGAGTCATTCACGAAGATGCTTGAAATGTTTGAGCCAGACATATCCACCAGCAGACTCCTACATTTCAGCACCCTGAAGAGGACACCGGCAGAAGTCACGGAGCTGATGATTGACTTCATTAAGAGGCTACGAGCCAACTTCGCTTCTCGGTTTGATGACTACTCCATCCCAAAATACATCATTGACTTTATACGTGACCCTGCAGTAAAACCAGCTGACAACTTCTCCTCCCTGGCAAAAGAAATGATCCCCTCTTTAGATCAGGCTGCGCTGGAAATGGAAATTATGGATTTCCAAACCACCTCAGTTGTGCACGATGCGCTCACAAGTGCAGAGTCTGTGTGTGCCTTTTGGGTAGGCCTACTGTGCTCCAAGGAATACAGCAACCTCAAGACAGTTGCACTTTACACTCTGACCATGTTCCCCTCCAGCTACGTGTGTAAGTCGTCCTTTTCAGCTATGAATGCAATAAAAATGCACAAAAGGAATAGACTGACTCCCAAAAATCTTGAGAACTGTCTGAGGATTAAAGTGACGTCTATTTCACCAGATATCCAGAAAATAGTGACAAGCGGGAGATGCCACTTTTCACACTAGGTGAGTAATCTAAGCCAGTTATTGTGTCTATTCTGAACTATATTTTTAATCAATGTCTTGTTGACCTAATTCTTGCTAAGCATTCTGTAAATATAGCACATCTCTTCTGTCGTTTTGAGAGCCTCGAGCTTCAGCCCGTGGTTGAGTGGGTTCAGCTTTTTTGCGTCGTTCTGTTTTTGCTCTGATTTACTCATATTTGACAGGGCAATTGTATGGTTGTCAGTTTACATTTTTGTTGCCACCACAGTTAGGCCTAAATAACTTGAGTATGTTATGTTTGAATTGAAGTTTCTAAATAATGAGCATTTTTGAGACTGCGGTCCGATTTTATATTTTGATTTTCATTATCGTTCATTATACTTCGAACAACCTCACGGGCCAAATGTTTCATGCTTGCGGGCCACATCTGGCCCACGGGCCGCCTATTGCCGACCTATGCTCTAAGGAGACAGCCAATCACACAAGAGATCCAAACAACAGCGAGCCAATCAAGTGCTGGTGGGCGGTCTAATCTCAGAGAAGCGGGGCTTCAGCTTGAGCGGTTGTTTTCCGCTTGGTCCTAGTGCTGACAATTTCGGTGTAGTGTAGCGGAACATTGTTTTTGGACAGTAAAAAGTGCAGGGGACCAAATCGGACATTTGAAAAAGTGCAGGAGACATGTCCCCTGTGTCCCCCCACAAAATTACGTTCATGATATGGATGGATGGATGGAAGATGGTAGATTGTACGCTGACTTGTTTACATACCCCTTTTAAATCAGCACTCAAATGTGACTGAGATCAAGGCTTCTTATTGCTTGACCAAAACACTTGACTTTGTGACTGGCTGGGGACTTTTGGTCATAATCCATATTAAGACCTTTTTGTGTCTAAATGGCTGATGACGCGTCAATATTTCCACATGTCATTTTTTCATGATATCATCCAATATATGAAGTTGACCCGTGCCTCCTACTGAATGCACGACCATCAGCATCCTATTATATTTTCCATGCTCACACACAAATGCAAACACGATGCTGTTTAATATCACTTGCAGTCGGTCGTGGGAGATTGCAGCTTACAGTGAGGCAGGTTCTGTTGGAGGTTTTTTGTTGTTATAGGCAGGTTTTTCTTCTCCACTGCCTCCACATGCTTGCTCAGTATGAGGGATGCTGCACTGTTTAATAACTAGAATAAATCAGAATGTATATATGACCAGATTCGAACGGCTTTTCATGTGAAGTTGAATAACCATCTAAAAGATTCTAAAACAGTTTTTGTGTGGATGAAAGGCATAAACGAATAAAGAAAACGTTTTTCCAGATACTACTCTTCATTTTGATCTTCCACATGTAGATTCATTTAAATGGCCTTGGCTGCTGTGGTAGTGCGATTAATGTCGGTGGGTGAGGGTCACTATAGAGAACAAGTTAGGGAAAAGAGGCCATCTCCATTTATATGTTTCACATGAGTACTGCCTCACCTTCATGACTAACAGTTCCAATCAACCATAAAACTTTACCACATTGCTGTGTGTTAAAACTCACCTATAGTGAAATAAATGAAACCGTCTGCAGAGTCACGCATGAAACATTAAACGATGCTGCGAGGAGAAAAGAGGGGAAAAGATTCAGATTTTTTATCTCCTTCTGACATCTTAAGGAGAGGAAATAATTTTAGATATACATTGATATTAATATTGTTCTTTTTAAGTAAAGCCTTATTAGAAATACAACTAAGACATCTGACTAAGACAAGCAAACAAGACAAGACTAAAAAAAGCTGCTGCACACAAACACAGTTACTAGAAGACATTTTCTCAGCTTTAAAACTTAAAACTGATGGTTTATGAGTGTTTAAGTGTAAAATTTTTAAATCAGCTTCTAATTCTATTATTGTTTAAGACCTCAGAGTTCTGCCTGCTTTAAAAAAAAGCCTTTTGGCCTGAAATGTTGAGTTGGCTTAGTTTGATGCTGAGTGTTCACAAAAAAAAAAAGCTTAATCAGCAAATGAGCACTCGTTTATTAAAAGTTATATCTCTGCAGAGTTCTTTCATTTTTAAGTTCAAGCAAACAGTGAAGGCGGAAATGTTGCATTGTAAACAAAAAAGGCTCTATTTTACCTTTAAGGGTATTTTTCTAAAAAACATAGATGATTATGTCAGAGATTGCTAATATTCACACTAATGCTGCTAGGATACCACATGATTATACATTTTATATATATATAAATATATATTAAGTTAGGTTAAAAAGATGTGTTATGTAGTTTGTTAATTGCAAATTGATGTTTCTACAATTATAGTTTACATATTTCGATTATTTAGGTTTGGGTTTTTGAAGCTGGAGTTACATCTTGTTGAATTTGCTCTGGTTAATCATCACATTTGCTTTAAGTTTACTAAGCCTAGTTCTTAACCTGTAAGCTCTGTGACATGTGGCACAATAATCAGGAATTATGTGTGAAAACAAACTGTAATGAAGGGTAGAAAAGAGTAAAAAGCTGCTTATTAAAATGATTTGTCTCCCTCCTGCCGTTTCCTGTGACTACAGGTATTTTAAACCCACGCCGTGCGATAGTAAAAAAAACAATGAAGTAGATGCTTTAATAAATGTAATTTTTTGTTTCTCTGATGGTCTGATTTCTCATTTTATGCTGTGTTTGCTGGCGTAAAATGTGTTTTATATAAACCTGAGCATGAACAAATGAGTGTTTTGTCAACATCTTGTCATGTCTCTTTGTTTCAAAATGAGTTTGGTGGAAGGATGTCTGGGTTTTCCTACTAAAGCTGTTGCTTCTGTTACACAATCCTGCACAATTGGACACAGACAGATTGATATAATAATAAATCATATTAATAAAAAGTAGTAACTCACTCTTCATGTTTAAAACTCATGGGTTCTTATTGTCCCAGATAGGGCAGCTAACATCTCTGCATACCCCACAGAAGAGTTTCTTCCCCCAGGCTGTCCCTCTGATGAACTCAATGTATGCCGTAAAACCCGAGGAGTTACTTTCCAAAGAAACAACATAAATAGATTAGCCACACTATAAAAAAAACCATTTTTTATTTCCTTGTAAAAAGATATGTACTTTTTAATTTTGGCTTTATTTCTGTAGAGTTCAAATATTTATTAACGCATCCTGTTTGTGCACCTAAATCAAAGTTATATTTCTCATTTGTGCATGAAAAACATTCTAATAAAGCTTATCCTGATTTAGAAACAAGGGAAGCTGTTAAAAAAAACATGAAAAATTAATATTTAAAAATAAAAACTGTGGACACACCGTTATATTACTTTAACAGTGTATTAAAACATAGTAAATATGGTTGCATACATGTTAAACTACTAAATCATTTACATGATGAATTTTAAGGATTTATGATCAGTATTTTACTCATTATTAAAATAATGAGTAAAATACAAGCACATATGAGTTTAAAATCTTTTAAAAGTATGTTACAGTGTTCTGGAGAACTGCAAATGAATTAAAATCAGGTAGTCTTGTCTGGCCTGGTCAGAGGTGAATCCTGATGCCATCTCTTCTTTGTTTGCTGCACGCTGCATCACTGACTCAGCTCTTAAAAAGCATTTTCAAGAGTCTGTGTTTTTTGCAGGACTATTAGTTAGAACAATTTTCATTAGTTATTAATTATTATTAATGTTTGTGTTACTTTACAAAAAGATTGGAATTTCAGTGCATACAAGGTTATGATCAGAGTCACTTTATAAATCCTGTTTCTTTCTGTTTCAAAGTATGAGACTTGCACTGAAGTATTTAACCCCTCAAGAGATCTTTTAAAATCTATGTATATGCACATTTTTCAATTCAGTTCAGGTCATACATTACCAAACAGTTAATCAAATCCAAATGATTATTCAAACTAGTTTTTAGCGTTTTCAATATATTGTCTTTGCAAAACTATTTAGTTCAGTACATCGTAATATAAAGTTACAATGTACTGATGACATCAGTGGCAGGTTGACCTTTCTTAAAAAAACGAAACAAAACAAAGTGCTACAAGGGCTCCTTTCTTACTGAGGTAATCAGTTTTAGCCTTTAGCTTTATGCCTCTTAATTCTGCCCCCTTTTCTGGGTCATAAACTACTTTCCTTCCCTCTGTGACTTCATTACGTTTATGGAGACTTGAAAATCCCATTGCTTCTGGACCTGTGAACGGCTGGTGTTATAACGTGTTTAATGACGACATATACTGATGCTAATTTAGGCCATTTGTGTTCACTCTGGGACAAACAGCCCGCTTTAACATCTCTGCCTGTTGAGCTTTATTGGTACTTCTACATGACTTTGACCTCCGACTGCTGTTATTCTGAACTCGTTTTGCTTTTCTGTGATGCTTTTGGCCTAAAATTGGTCCAGTATGGCATGAACACGGTGCGTTAACATTCTTGTTGTCTATCTTGCCTCCTAAAGTCTAAAAGTGAAGATTGTAACTTGGGGGAAACTGCTGCGTTTTAACACACCTTTAAATACTGTATGTCTCCATATGAACATGTAACGCATACATGAAGCACAGAGAACCGGAGTTCTCAGTGTTTGAGAAAATACTGTTTTGGATTCCTTTGCTAACCGTATTAGCTGAATTCATGTGGAAAGCACTTTAGATTTTAAATAGCAGTTTCAGAGGTTTTAAAATAGCAAACTTTTTTCTAAGCCGACTTGGGCGTTGTTTAGCATACTACACTTTTTAGATGTTCACCTGCCTTTGTTATTGTTTATCAGCCAATTAGAATAGAAACATTTAAAGATCACCTCACTAACGATGGGTCCCCAGCCCAGTTGCTATTCAGATACGTTTTACTGGCAGAGAACCAAAGATAATTTCCCAAACTGTGCAGTAAAACTTTACAGAGGACACTGGGCCATAATCTTTATGTCTTTTTAATGTATTGCATACATCTACAGTTAAAATTTGTTTCATCTTTAAAGTACATAAATTTAATCAGAAAATAAATACAAAAGAAGAAAGGGGATATTAATTTACAGAAAAAACAACTCTAGACTCTACAGCGCCATTAATCAAACCATAAATTTGTGCAAAAATATATTCCATATTATTTCATTTTAAGTACTCGTCTCATGAAATGTATGGAAAGGTTTTTACTCATATTTCAACAGGTTGTTAATGGACAGTTTCATCCCTTTTACGGCATTCATCATCTTTAAATGACCCACAATGAAAAGTTAGTTGCTGGAGGTTTCTTCCTGTTAAAGGGGAGTTTTTCCTCTCCACTGTCGCTACATGCATGCTCAGTATGAGGGATTGCTGTAAAGTCAACAAGACAAGCCATTGTTTCTGTCTGCTGTTTCCAGAGGAGTGAATGCTGCAAGTCAATGACTCCATGAATCTGCTGGGGTTCCTTAGATTGGAAACCTTTTTCAAATTGATTTGTTTATGATGTATCTTTGATTTTAATAGATTTTCTTGTAAAGTGCCTTGAGACGACACCTGTTTGCGTTATATAATTAAACTGCTTCTTCATTCTTGACATAACCATATGTTCTTCTTTATTATTTATTTCTTTGTGTTTGACATCACCGGAAAGCTTCAGAATCTGTAAATAACTCAAAACACCCCCAAGGGGGATTTTTTGTAGGAGTTGTTGAACAGTTTGTTGAGCAATACACTCACACTCACCTTTTTCTTTTTTGCTGTTATCTTTGTTTCCTTCTCTCTATATATATGTGTGTGTTTGTTTATGTTTCTCTTTTTCTTCTGCGTTTTTTCAGATCTGTTTAGTGTGTTTAGTGTGTGTGTGTGTGTGTGTGTGTGTGTGTGTGTGTGTGTGTGTGTGTGTGTGTGTGTGTGTGTGTGTGTGTGTGTGTGGTGGGGAGGTGCACTCAGTGGTGGAACATAAAAGCCTCGGCAGGTGCTCCCTCCCTAGCTTTGTCTATGTTTAATTGTTCAACTCTTAAAGAAAAGTCCCTCTACGTCAGCACTGGTGGGGGTGGGGGGACAAAGAGAGGACACACACAAACACAAAGACGAGCCTGTCTGTTTAAACTGGCGACAACTGAGCAAAGATCCACGCGTACGGGATGGCATGGTGTGAAACGGCAGGTGTTCCATAGACGGAAAAACAGGAAGGTGACTTTTCTTCCCTGTAGAACCTTTACATGCGTTGATAGATCATGAAAGAGCGCACACACTGACACCGACAGCGACAGCTACTCCATGGCGTTCATATTTCCTGACTGTAAGCTTTTAAGGCTAAAATGCGGATCCATTTGATCTCTTTGTGACATGCTGTCGGTAACAAAGGTCAAAGATCAAATTTAAAATGCGTTCCTCCCTTGTGTTTAAGATTCATTTTGCCATGGCTGAGCTGCAGATGTTTACCTTAGTGGCTAAACAAACAAAAAAAAAACAACAACACAGAATAAAACTGTTAGATGCTGAATTAAATAAGAGTGGAAAGTCTGACAGCTGATAAAGAATGACCATCTAACAGTTTAGGAAGTTTTTGCTCCCAGCATAAACTTAACCGCTCGCTTCCAAAACAGAAAATCTGACCGGTCCCAATTTAGCACGTGGAGAGGAATGAGATTCACGGCATTAGTGCCTTGTCAATAAGAGCCCAAATAAGAGCCAGGATCAATACTTTGTCAATATTTGTTTTTCCCGTTCAGCATTAGTGTGTGTGTGTGTGTGTGTGTGTGTGTGTGTGTGTGTGTGTGTGTGTGTGTGTGTGTGTGTGTGTGTGTGTGTGTGTGTGTGTGTGTGTGTGTGTGTGTGTGTGTGTGTGTGTGTGGAGAGAGAGGGCTGCGTGCCAGCTGTGCAATCTGTTCAGTAATCTCAGGTCTGGTCTGTGCACACACTGCACAATCTGCTCTGGTAAAACTGGTCCTTACTCACAAACGCAGTCTTGTCAAATCAGCCCAAATGAAAACCGTTCATTTACTCCGTTTAATATTCAGCAACTTTTAAACTGGGTTTTCATGCCAGTTGATCTTCATAGAGAGCAGAGTCACATAGGAAAATGTGGGGGTTTAGTGTTGTTTTTTGTTTTTTTTTGGTTTGGTTTTGAGTGTAAGCTACAAAAAAACACACTCATCGTTTAGATTTACATTTTAAAGAAGCCGAACTGAACCGATCTTAGTTCTTCAGACTCGTTCATCACGAGAATCCCTCAAAAATATTGAAATCACACGTTTCGCCGCGCCGCTGCTAACTCAGTCTCCTATGATTTGCAACAACCCTTATCATCCCAATTTCCCTTCTCTCTTGCCTTTGCCCATTTTAACACACCGCCCTGTTTGTGGTTTAAATGGAAGGGAGAGAAAATTGGCCACTTTTGCTGCTCAGAAACTCCTGCAGCTGTCGGTAATCATTGCGTGCGTCTATCGGTGTGCGTTTGTGCACGCGCCAGGGTAATGTGCAGTTACTGCGGAGAGAGGGGTCACTGCGTGCGGCGGAGAAAGCACTATTAGGAGAAAATGATAGGCCTGTCCCTGACACTCCATTACACACCAAACACTTAAAACACCGACCCAGCTTCATTACGGGCTGCATGAATCATGCAGCACTCACACAAGCAACTGGCCTCCCCCTCCTTCCCTGTTTCCCCAGTCCCCCCACCAACCCCCCCAGAACAGCCTTCTGTTTAAACTGGAGGATGGCCAGGAACGAAGGATGGAGAAGAATGGAGCAGAGTAAGGAGGAGCATGGTGAGGGCCAAGCCTTGTTTGCCTCAGGTCTGACAAACAAGAGGAAAGACAAGAAGAAGAGGGGAAAAGTATGGCAGAGATTGGGAAGGAGGGTTGGAGGAGAGCAAGGTGGAAATAAGAAAGAAGAGAATATGCAGAATATTAAATATCAGAGACAAAAACACAGAGTCAAAGAAAGACAGAAGAGAGGAAAGAAAAGAAGCTAAGAGGGGACGAGCCTTGAGTTTGTCCAGCATTCATGAATTTTACCTCACAGCTAAAATGTCTCATGTTATTTTGTCCCGTTTGTTTGTTAAGCCACTTATGATCTGTATAATTATGAACATCTAAGATCTGTGAGGACAACAGGATTTCATTAAGTGACCCAGGACTGTAGAGCACCTTGTGTTGAGCAGAATCACAATGAAAACGCAACATACTTAAGAAAATAAGAGCATACATGTAAGAGACTTGGTGGAAAACCAGCCAGAGTTGGAAAAAAAGTCAACGGCTTTCAGAAAGCCTTAATTAAACAGCTGATAATAATGGCTTTAAAAGCTAATTCTTGCTTCTTGGAAGGAAAGCAAGACAAGCTAAGCATTTGCACAAAGCAGAAAAGTAGGAGCAAATGGGAATCAAGAAATTCTAACTGAGGAAATAAATCTGAATGGGGACACTATAAAAGTAAAGCACATCAGGACAAACGTGTCCTTTAACAAACAGATGCAATACTTGGACGTTAGCGAAGCTGGCTACTAAGTGGGCCTCGGCTTACAGTTGGTTCTTTAAACTGTGTCTACTAGGGTTAATAATTTACACAACATCTAAAGGCACTACACAATAAAAGCCTTTCAACCCACAAAAATTGATTCTAGTTATTAAAAAATGTATCACATTGAGTTTATTATTTAAAGTTTTAAAGTTTTAAAAAGTTTTTCATTCAAAAAACTGAACAGGTTGCATCAGTCATTGACTTTACAGCAATCCTTTATATTGAGCATGCATGTAGCAACAGTGGAGAGGAAAAGCTCCCCTTTCATTAAACATCCAGAAGAACCAGAATCTGGCTCAGAACAAGCAGCCGTCTGCCTCTGGGGTTTGAGAAGTCAGAGCAGATGAACTAAAAAGAATAAAGAAACCCAATACGCACAAAACCAGACCCGGTGTCGGTCTTAGCTGGGTGAAGAGAATTGTTCAAATCGAGCAAATTTTAAGATCTGCATGTTTACCTCAAGTTGTACATGAAATTGATGCAGGAGATTTGCACCATGCCATGAAAAGGAAAGGAAACAATTAGGAGATACTCAACTTGTTCTGTGAGTATCCGTCTGGAATCTTTGGAGAACTGATTAGTTTGGAATATTCCAATCAGGAGGAAATGTTGCATTGTTAGGATGTATTTAGGGGATTTTGGTTTTTACACATGTGTTTTAAAAGCTGTAAAAAGATAAAGCTTCCTCTAGGCCAGCGGTCTCCAAACCTGGTCCTGGAGAGCCAATGTGCTGCAGGTTTTAGAGGCAACCCTGCTTCAACACTGTTGCATCAAACAATTCAGCACTATGTTTAAAAAAAGCTGATAAAGAGCCAAAATCTTTGCTTCAGGGTTGCATGTAAAACCTTCAGGACAGTGGCTCTGCAGGACCAGGGTTGGAGACCCCTGCTCTAGGTAGATCAGTGCAGTAAAACGTGAGCTGTACCAGTTTGTCGTGGTGAAGCTGAGAGCTGATTTACTGGTTGAATGCTTGGGTATCTGGTTAGGATGCATACTGGACCCCTCCCTGGTAAGGAAGACCCAGGATGTGCTAGAGAAGGGGTCTCTAACCCTGCTTCAACACAACTGAAGTAAATAATTGGCTCGTTGCCAGTTTTTTCCCAAACTTCATAGAGTTGAATTATTTGATGCAACTGTGTTGAAGCAGTGTTGCATCTAAAACCTGCAGGACAGTAGCTCTCAAAGACCCCCGTGCTAGAGGGAGAGGGTTTCTCTGCTGTCCTAAGAGCACCTTAAGTTACCTAACCGGGAGCTTTTTTAGCATCCCTGTGTCAAAGCAGATCTTCAATTCAATAAGAAAATATTCTTGAGAAAGGAGAATTTAGGAACACCTTGACCTAAATTGAACGTGAAAATCTGTGAATGACTCAAAAAGTGCTTTAGGTAAGTTTGGAGAACATTTGCAAAGCAGAACAAGCAACTATTAATGACCAAATAACCAAAGGTCTTTTAACAAAGAGTTAGAACACTAATGCAAACAGGTTATATCTCCACTTTTTCTCTTAACATAATTTCACTGTTTGTGGGATAACTTTTCACCATATTTGGAAAACGTTCTCAAAAGTTTGTTGAATTGAATTGTTCTTTCTTTTAATTGTAACATTGCTTTGTACTTTTGAGAGTCACTGAGACTAATATGTGTGAAACACCCAGTAGCTCTAACTATTAGAAAGATCTGACTGTCGATTTTGTGGAGGTAGTGGAAGAGAAGTATTCTCAGCATGCAGGTCTGTACCATGAACAACAAAAGACTGGGGTTAGGAGACAAAAGTTGGTTGAGCTGCATCAGGGAGTCACGCAGCGACAACGACTACAGTCCACTTACAAGATGAGAGACTTTGGGTCTGTTTTTTTCAGCTGCTGCTTCATCAGTGTAAATGGATGATTCTCCCCAGGTGGCCTTCATCTCTGTTTCCATCGGTCCGTGCGACCGCGCACACTTGTGTAACGAGAGTCTGTGAGCGTCTGTATGTGTTGGTAATGAGTATGTTTGGCGGGCGTGTCTGTGAATTCTTCACGTCTGTGAAAGTGAACAGGAGCAGCGAGCATGTGTTATGTGTGTTTGTGTGTTCACTCGCTCCAGAGCGTGTCGCAGCACGCTGCCAGAGGGCCAGGGCAGCAAGCCAGACCATGCACCCAGCATGACACTGCATCCCGATCTGTGTTGTGACTGCCTCAATTACCCATCAGCCTGACAGAGAAGCAGAACGTGTGTAAACGTAGAGAAGAACAGATTATTTTTTATTTCTTCTGCAAATCAGTGTTATCCCAGATTTTTATTTGGAGTGTGCATATTTCCTCTAGTCATTTTGTTGAATCAACTTAAGGGCCGCACACAACAAACCCTTGAGTGTTCATAGTCTCACTTTAAATTCAGGAAAAGTATAGAAGTTGCTGTCAGTTTCTTACAGATCTGGAGTTTTCAAATAAGTAAAATAATTAAGAAAAACATTTTTATTATTTTTATCAAATGTGATATTTAGTCTATTAGAATTTTAAAGATTCACATATCCTCTAAAAAATAAAACAAAGTTCATCTGATGATGTAGAATTCCTGATTAAATCAAGCCAAGTACTTTAACTTTGGCTTCATATTTCTTCACTATCAGTAGATATCGCACTAAATAGGATTTGTGGGTTTTTCTCTTCAATCTGAGCTGGAAAATAACTTTCAAAAATAATTTTGAATAAAAAAAAATCTAATTCACCAGTTAAAAGTTTAAAAGTCAACATCAAGAATGAGGCAAATGTAATAAATGAATAAATGAGCATCAAACTTCTGAGTGAATGGAGTCAGAAATTCGTTCCTTGTTCTTTTCTTCCTGACTTCTCTCCTTTCAGTCATTCTTGTTGCCTACTTCCATCACTTCTCTTGCATCCTTTCTATTTTCCTTCACTCATTCATCTGTTGCCTCTTCCATATGTTTTTTGCTTTTTTAATAAATTTGCTACTTTCTTCCTCCTTTTTATAAATTTGTTGTTTCTTTTCCCTTCTCTTACATTTTGTGACCAACTTTCTTCTCTTCCTTCCTTGTGTTTCTTCTCCCTTCCTCCTTTTTCTTGTGTCCCTCTTTTTTAAAGTCCATATAAAATAAATTGAAATATCTTCCTGACATTTCCAGTGATGTTTGGTAAAACATTAAAGAACTAAGAAAATTCTGGAAAAATCTAAAACTAGAAAAGCATGAAACAATGAATAGAAAATGTGTAGGACCCTGATTTGAACTGTGGGTTAAAGACTTTCATTTTAATTATCACAAGATGCTAAAAGCTTTCCACCATATAGTATCGGGACTTACTGAGACTAGCATGAAAGTCTGGGTTTTGTCTACAAGAGAACAATGGTTCTGTCAATGTTTTAATGCAAGACAAACTAAGTTGGAATTGACATTTTAGCTGAATTTAGTGTCTAATGTTAGCGGTTTAGCATCATTGTTGCAGTCTTGGTGTGTTCATTAAGAATATAGACCAAAACTTCATCACAGAGGATCTGACAAAAAATGTTACAAGAGCAAAAAGACCCGAACTGTCGGTTTGCATTTAAAGATTTGTTGATGCCATTAAATTCTGCTGCAACATAAGGAAATATCAGAGATCGGAAATATTCCAATAAGATGGTTTAGCTCTGCAGGTTTGTATAAAAAAAAGAGTAGAAATATTTATGACAGTCTAAGCTTATATTTAATATTAAGATTTCTGCCACACCTAAATGTTTTAAATAGCATTTTAATATCAGACAAAGATTACAAATTAAATATTGAATGCATTTTTTAATAATTCATTTTTTTATAAAAAAATTTATTTTTAATTTAGCGTATTAAAAAGCTACACATAATGTCCTGATCTGAAGAATAACTGAGGAATAAAATCACTGACATCTTTTAGACTAAAACTCAAGTTAAGGCGTATGACTCCAGAAAACCACGCTAACTACTGTTGGTGGAGAAAACAGGGAGCAGTGGTCAATCTCCCCAGGAGTGGTTGGTTGACCAAAACAACACCAAGGTACTGCAACTTGTTACAGTTAAGGTCAGAGTTCATGATCCCTTAATAAAAAAGAGGCCTGAACAAAAGTAACACTGCAAAGGAAGCTATCCGTCCCCAACTGTTCAAATAGCCTTGATCCAATTGACACCAGCGACTCATGAATGGCTCTAAAAATGAAATATAAATGGATTTATTCCGATTGGGAGGCTGTGACAATAAGCAAGCCGTTGATGCTAGAAAATTCTGCAAGTCATCCAAAAAGTGACATTCCTACACTGAGATCCCAGAGCCTCATTTGCAAATGCTCGATGGCGATTGTTGCTGCCAATAGAGGCACTACCAGTTATGAGATTTAAGGCCAATCACGTTATCACATTACACAAGTTTAGTTTAGAGTTTTTCCTCATAATGAATGGAATCATTTCAAATCTGCCTTTTTCATGTTGTGTTTACCTGGTGTGAAAGCTTGTTTGTTGATCTGAAACATTCAAATGTGAGCAAAAAGCAAAAGCAGAGAAAAGTCGGTAAATACATTTTCACAGCACTGTAGTAAATGCTATGAAAGTTTTTTTTTTAAACCTCAGTCAAGTAAAAAAAGATGACTTATAGATCTGGAAATAATCAAAAGTGAATAAAAATGGAAATCTTATCAGTGAGAATCGACAAACGCTCACTTTCAAATTTCCATAAGCACATTGTTGCTTTAAAGTGCTGCCAAGATGTTCAAGCATTCATCAAAATGCAAATGAAGCCTCCACCCACGGGTTCGTATATTAAAACAATTGAAATGCATATGTCACACAGGGTCATAATAAACACTGTTTATTATGACCACAAAGTTCTCTTTCTTGATCAAACAAGTAAATCTGTCAGATAATCAGAGAGACAAAGAAAACCGGAGGAGAAAGTGAGTTTAATTAGCAGCTTTACTGAATTTACAGCACAACCTCTGCACACGGTTTCAAGGATTACTTTGGTGATAACCAAGTAAGGATTTGAATATGTCACGAACAGGTCATTTTAAAAACTTATTAATATGATAGTTGTAAACATATATTTTAATTTGGCATCAGTTAATATCATTTCATTCTTTTAGCCATCTGTAACTTATTCACTTTTTTATTATTATTTCCCAACTACTATTTAATCAAAAACTAATAAGGGACATGAAAGATTGTTGATGAGGTCTGTAAATCCTGTCAGACATTTTCTTTACCCTCACATTGGCACCAAGTTACTCATATACAGGAGAGCCTGTTCAATCTCCAGGTCAGAAAGAAAAGTATTTGGGACATAGTGATTAAAGTAATCTCTGTTTGAGCTCTATACAATCCCTTTATTTTTTAAATTAAGGCCCTTTTCAATCATGGATCTGACAAACTTGTTTTTTTAAAATAAGAAAGCATGACAGTTTTTTACATACCCTACTTCTCTTACTTTTGCTGTATCAGCTGTGATAGGGGATGGGACCAAAGCTGGATTAGATGACAGCGTGTCCTGAATTATAACTAAAAATATTCATCCTTCTTTGTTTCATTGTGTTTGGTTATTATTTAATAACAGACAGACAGACAGATAGATAGATATATGTACTTTCCTTTGTAGTAAGTAGCAGTCTGTTCTTTCAAACAAATACAATTCTCTTTGTTTAGATATATCTTTATATTTAGCTCTATTATAGGCTGCAATTCATTTATCATCCCAAACAATGGCTGTACTGTAGTCCCTTAAGATTTTTACACTTTATAGAACTGTATTGATTCAGAATGTCATCTTGAAACCAGTAGAGTTTGCATTAAAGAGGGAATCAGTCCTAAATTGTGTTTGACATCAGAATACTTATATTCATTTCCAAGTTCAAAGTTTATTTCTATCCATCCATTTTCTATACACCCTTGTCCCTTTTGGGGTCAGGTGGGTCTGCTGGCGCTTACAACGGGCGAGAGGCAGGGGTATACCCTGGACAGGTCACCAGTCCATTGCAGAAACATAGAGGACAAACAGCCAATCCAAAGCCGGAGTACCCGGAGAGAACCCACACATGCACAGGGAGAACATGCAAACTCCTTGCAGAAAGACCCAAGGTGGAATTGAACCCAGAGCCTTCTTGCTGCATGGCAACAGTGCTACCCACCTCGCCGCTTTGCAGCCCCAAAGTTCATTTATTTATTTTAATCAGGGCCACCAAGAACCTGAAAGCTGTTCATTTATCTACAAACAGAAACCTGTCCTATCGCAAAGACAAGAACTGTGTTGTAATCTCCAGTTTTTAATCACTGTACAAAGTTTTTTTTATTATTATTATTATTTTCTGTGTGGAACAGTAAGAAGTCTTCATCTTCATATAACTTTCAAGTTTGTTGAAAACCAGAGGAACCGCGAGATGTAATTTGGCATGTTTTAGTGTTTTTCTTGTTTTCTGGCTATAAATTATGTTAATATTTGAGCTTAAAGATATTTTACAGTGAAGAAAGAGAAGAACCCTGCTAACCTATTTAATTTAAGCTCAAATTAAGATCTCAAACATTCTCTCACTCTGAACACTTTCGCTATTTGTGGTATTATTACTGTGTGCAGAGTAAACTGAGAAAGCTTAACTCCTAAGAAACTGTGTTAATATGGGATTTACTCTGTTTTGTTTTATGAACCACGACTAATCACCACCAGAAATGTACCACATGTCCTTTTTGTTGCGTGCACACATCCGCAAAAGCATGCATGCACAAAAAAAAACTACAATCAAGCTTCTTTCGCTCGAAAATCTGTTTCTTTTCCAATCCCAGAAGCTCAGGAAGAGGAGATCTCAGATCTCAACATATCAGAAACTAATAATTGATTTGTGAATATTTAAATCTTTATTTGTAGAATCTAGTTCTGGACTCAGGATTGTCACCTGAAAGTTTTTGGTCAAAAGTCAAACCCTTCCATCTACAACACAACCCAAGTCCACAGTTTTTAACGCCTGCTTGCTGTCCCTAGTTTAGCACATCTAGATCTACTTTACTGATAACCATTTGCAGGTTCATACATGTCCAGTTTCAGCATTTCTCTCCAGTTTTTCAGTCATTTTCTTCTTCAGACCTGCAGGATTTTTATTCCTGTCCGCTTTGATCTTAGGAACTCCGACAGCACTGTTGTGTTTCCTGATTATTCGTTTTTTTTACTTAATTTCCTTATCATCTTATGCCCTGTCTCTGTGTGCACATTTCAAAAAAAGCAAGCATTATATTTTGCATAACACAAAACATGAAATCATGTTTGAAAGCTTGTAAATGAATTGAGTCTTTAGGACAGCTCTTTGTCCATCTCTAAGTGAACTATAGAGAAGAGCTTTTGGATTAGCCAATGCGAGTACTAAGAATGCTTTCAAAACTGATTTCATGAGCAGTTTTTATTTGTCACTTTACACAAAGTGCAGTAAACAGGAAAGCACTAAATCAAATTCATTTGCTGTGAGCACCGTTCAGACAGCGCACTAAATACTTCAGTAGAGGATTATTTTAAGGTATGGTTGTTCTAAGAGAGATTTAGTCCCTCTGTTTTGAATTTAGATATAGTATCATATAAAGAAATAGACTTTAAGAAACTGGGATCTGATAAAGAAATGTTTTTAGTTGTAGCAGTGATAAACCGAGATAAGAATAGCACAAAGAAATCCTCCTGCTTAAATTACACCTACCATTAGCAACGCAGTCCAGCAATAGTCCTGCAAAAAGTGTGCCATCTTCAAAATATGTCCTGTTTTTCCTTTGTTGTCTCACCTATTCTAATGTCGAACAAAATTAGTGGAGTAATTATAAAATGCCATTTTCTAATGATACTTCAAAATATCTACGTAAAAATATATACCCTCCATTATAAAGTACCTATGATTCACTATGTTGCTCGATTAACTTCCACTAGTTTCATCCAGGCCTGATAATTAGATGGAATATCAACGCTATAATGCATTTAAATACAAGTTTATGTTCTGGGTATTCCAGCATGACCACAGAAAAATAAAGCTGATGTTTAAATGCTATGACTCCAGTTACTCTTTAACCATATTGTAACATTAAAAGTACATTTTGTATTTAATGAGTTTATCTTTATCTAACATGGAAAAGAAGAAGCAGAGGAAATCTGTGAGCTAGCAAAAGCTTTTCACATTTTAAAATTTTTTGGATCCATTAACCTGAGTTCTACTAAATTTCATTCATTTCAGATTATTTCTATGGCACTAATATTAAAACACATGTCAACTTGAGATATTTCACAAAAAAAGAAGAATCCTTTCATTCCAATCTTACATACATTCCAGTTGATCTTAGTTAACAAACAATATCACATTTGTTTTTTTGTTTAATCAATTTAAAAAGTTTTGAATCTAACAGAAAACCTTGAAAAGTGATTGACTTGCAGCCTGCAGGCAATTGCTTTTGTCTACATGAGTTACACTTATCTCTATGAAATTGTCACAGTTTGCTATATTTGGGTTCATTTTTAATCCATTTGGCTTTGGTAAAAAGCAAGAAACCGTCTCAGTGGGACAATGGGTGGGTAACTTAACACACCGAGGCAACACTAATTTTAATGACCTCTGATTGGCGTAATCGGATGAACCAGCATGAAAAACAATCTTACTATATTCACATCTGTCCTTAGCCAGCAGTTTCAGGTACGATTTGATGTCCCCGGTTCTGGCCCCTGGTAAACACTTGACTACGGTCGCTGGTTTCTCTAATGCCACGTTTCTGACTATGGAGTTGACAAATTCTCAGCGGGTACGACCCAGAGTGGAGAAAATCATGGACGGATTGGTCTGTGTTCTGGGACTATGTTTTCCATTTAGCTGAAACCATCCTGAGGTCCCCGCTGCTTGGGTTCTGCTGAAGAAATCTTATTTACCTGTTACTCTGTCTGTTTTTTTGTTTGTTTGTTTTTCAGATTGATTTAGGAGAATGCTATAGCTAAAAAGTATTGATAATGTTTACCAACAAAAACTAAAGTAAAGAAAAAGAAAGCATGTAATATTCTCATGTAATAGGGAAGGGGTCGAGCACATACACTAAGGGTTATTGACCTTTTCTAATGTCAATATGGTAATATCTCAGAAGATTAAAGCTTTTATTAATATGGCTAAAAAATGTTGAGGTGTTTTGCTGCTGGACTATCAAACATCATGCCAACCATCTGTGAAACCAGAGCAGGCATAAGTGACTCAGTCAAGCACTAAAGGCTACCATACGTATACGCTGTTGACATGGTCTCTCATTTAGAGGCCAGTCTTCTTCAGTCCCTCCTTTACTATCATAACATCACTCACAGCCGGCCAACGTTGAGCCCCCTCACCAGCCACATAATAGCATTTGCATACAGATGTCTCACTTGTGGTGATAATGCATGCAACCGCATGAGTGTGCGGGCGACAGCTTGTAAAGGTTGCGAATGTAATCAGCTGACATCTTAGGACAGGTTGGAGCTTGAAGTGAAAGTAGCATGTGCGAACCAAAAAAACAAAAAAAAAGCAAGTCCTCATTATAGTCATTATCACAATCATTATCAGAAATAAGACAACTTTTCTGGCTGAATAAAAACAGCACTCACACATTAGAGGGAACGCTCTGAGATGAGGGGGCCGCAGGGGACGTTCAAGATGGAGGATGAATAGCGAGGGGATAAAAACATCTTTTAGTTAGCTAAGACAACTGCGCCTGGCAGACTGACGTAAAAAGAGATTGAGCTGAGGGACCAGTTCCAAATCTTTTGCACTGCCCCCGCACTCCTTTCGTTCCCCTCTTCTTCGTGCATCTTCTCTTGCCTTATGAAACAAGCCACCTACACTTTAGGACATCTGCAAAGCTGATTTTCTGGAGCTTAGCAGCACCACAGTGGTATCAAAGAGATTAGGTGAAACAACATCCAACTCTGGCTTTGTGCTGTGTTTCAATAATGTAGCATACTGCCACCATGCGCACTTGTGTTTATGCTTGTTCGCCTCCAGTGTGTGCTTTTTATTTTATTTTTTATTTTTTGACTCCGTGCATGTGCGTGGGTGTGGATATCATGCTCGGGGTTACAGTGCCATAAGTCACATAGCTGGTGTAACACAGTCGGATCTGGAGCGCGAGCACTTCCCTGCATATGAGGATTCAGAAAAGCGGAACCAAGAGAGCTGCTTCAGAGGGTCTCTGAAACTCTTTGTTTTTGAGCCAAGCCTATTATCTCTGGAGCAAAATCATTTCCAGAAAATAAACTCTTGCTTGGCACTACTAGAAATCCTCTCAAATGTTTCTTTTTTTTCTTTGTGAGGATCTGCAATCATATATTTTCACTTTTTTAAGCCCATCACACGTGTCAATTTGTTTTTATGCTCCCATATATTTGGTTATGAAAGGGTGCTTTATGAAGCAAAAAATCTATATCTTACTGCATTATGCATGCATGATGGCTAACGCTTAGTAACTATCCACATACGTAATTAAGTAGTGAAATGTAATAATGTCATTTATCCCTCCGGGTTTAGGGTTTGAATAATTGCTGCAGAGTCAGCCTACTGTGCATTTGATTTGTGTGTGTGGGGCCGTGTGTGGGTGTGTGTGGGCTCACATTTGCTGCAATGCAACGACCATTTTACAAGGTTTTGAGGACCGACTTCTGTTTTGGGGTTTAGGCTTAGGGACTAAGGTGCAACTTACCTAAGGTTAGATTTTGGGTCTGGGGAAACGGGTCACAATGTGGCTGTAGAAATGAATTTAAAAATGAATAGAAGTCAACATAAAGTCCCTCCAAAGTTAAAGAAAAACTTTACATTTGTGTGTGTGTGACCTTGTATTTATTGTATTGTAAGGATAATTTTCCTAACACATACTAACCAAAGCGTGGTCCACGTGAGAAGAGCTATTTTGGGTTGGAGGTTAGTTGGAGGACTACGGTGTGAATTAGGTTATGTACTGATGGTTAAGTTTAGCATGAGGGTCAGGGTTATTCTGTAGAAATGCACCATGTGTTTGTTAATTACAGTGAAAAAGAGCGACCGTGTTCGCTTGTGTGCAAGATAAAGAGTGGGAGTTCTCATTTAGCTTTTCTTTCCCTCCAGCTTTCACTTTTTTGTGCACACTAACTAGGGAAAAAAGTGCAAAAAAGGGAAAAAAAGAGGGGGGGGGCTAAAGAAGAAAAGAGAGTAGCCAAAGAGCGTTGGGTGCTGTGTCAGTCTGATATTTTCTGCCGTGACAGCTGGGCCCAGAAGCTCAGACCCTTTTCTTCTGGTGCACAAAGCCCATTAAGTATGCCACTCGCTCAATGGCCCCCACAGCCTCCAAATTGCTCCAAGCTCCTCCCTAAAGTGTGGCAGCCTTTGTCATTGTAATCAGGCCTTGTTTGTGAAGTGCTGCCTGTATTTACCGCTGCTCGGGGTGCTTATTTGCCCGGCCTGCTGCTGCGACGGTGAGGGTGAGGAGCTAAATGACAGAGACTACAGAGAGCAGGAGGGGCGAAAGAAGTGGAAGTGAGGAGAAGGACAGAGGGGTGGCCTTAAAGAATCTGACTCAGTGACTTTGTAGGATGACACGGGGTCAGGGAGGGAACCTCTGGGGGTGGGGGTGGGGGGGGTGACTGCTGGGATTTTAGTCTGGACAAGGGCGTGGGCTTGTTTATACCCACCCTTTCACCACCACCTCCAGTAGCTGCCTCATGACTTCAGGCTTCTCAGCTCTCATGATGCTCGCATAACGTTAAAAAGAACAAAATAAAATCCCTCCCAGAAAACTGACAGGCCAAGTGACAGAGGAGTTCAGCTATAGACAGAGGGGCAGACGACCCCAGCGATGTGATTCCTTTTGGCAGGGGTGACCCCGTTCCCTGTGTCACCCCTCCTCTACACTGGGGAGGACCAAACAGAGCAGTGGGTTGGGTGAGTGGGTTTGTAGGGGGAGGTGGGGGTCTCCAGAGGTGATGGTCATCCAAACTGGCACCCAGACCAAACTTTGTCTGTCTTCTGGCCTTTTCCTTTCACACTGAGTGTGTTTGATCACGCTTGTGCAGAAAATCTCAACAAATTCTACCACGAGGAAGCGGATAAGAAAACGTAATCTAGGAGTAACAAATGAGTCACAAGAACTTGTGAAGGTGTTACTCAATAGAAAAAAAAAAAAAAAAAAATGTATTGATTAGTAAGATTAGATTAACACAAACATGAATTTTGATCAGTATTGGAAAATATGTTTTCACATTTTACATTTATTGATTGTATTGTGAACTAGAAGTTTAAAGCACTATCATATATGTGTTTTGACATCTCTGGCTGAAAGTTGCTTTTTTTCTGCTGTATTGCTTCATTTTTGTTGCTCTGTGAGGGCATTTTCTCACAGTGTGACATTTTTTTTTAAATCAGATTTTTTGTGTGCATGGTTCAACTGAGGTTTAAGGTTAACAACAGTTTAAGATCCCAAAACAACCTGCATGCAGCTGGAGAAGCAAACATTTTCCTAAACATTTAAATAAATAAACTATGTTTAATCTATGTCCACCAACCTGGTACACTGAGGTTTGACTCAACCAGGAAGAGGCCAGGCAGGTGATTCAGGAAGGGCTGCACCAGACAGCAGTTGTCTCTTAACAGAAACTAAGGACTCGTATTTTATGCAAGCAGTATTTTTACATAAAAAATACATTTCTGTGCCAAGGAAGGACAGGAAGTATTTGATCAAATATGGTCCACACAATGTAGCAAATCCATGGCCACACAAACACACACACACACACACACACACACACACACACACACACACACACACGCACGCACGCACGCACGCACGCACGCACGCACACACACACACACACACACATGCACGCACAAGGGCAATTTAAATACTCTTAAGTAACACAGTCACCACAATTTACAGAGACCAATAACAATAAGGACATGTTTTGGACTGAGGAAGGAGGCCAGAGTACCAGGAGAAAACCATTGCATGCACAGGGAGAATATGCAAAAATAACTAAATAAAATCTTCAAGCTGGGATTTGAACCTTGGACCATCTTGCTGTAAGGAAAGGAGTTAAACATTGGTTTTCTTAGTTACAGCAGCAAAACATGTGTTTTTAAAGGAAATGTTAAAATAAATAAAGAATCTAAATTTAGTTAATTTCAGGTAAATAATTTTGGTTCATATTTATTTTGTTTAAACTCACCATAGTTTTCTTCTGTTCAAATCATATAGCCAGGAAAGTGTATAGTAAGGTCAGGCCGTTTGTATAGATTCATAATGTAATTTGGTTGTGTAATTAAAAATACAACCAAAGAAATGTTTTATTTTTTGTATATTTTATAAAATCTGTTTAAAGAAACCATTTGGGCTGCAGTGACCAGAATATTTTATTTTGAAAACCAGTTGGTTGAAATACTTTTTGAAAGTAGAAGCCTAATTTAAAATAGGTTCCTTGGAATTGAGTGCATGCAAATCTGCAAAGATGTAATGGCTTTAATGGCTTTATTTACGCTGAAGGACTCCTATGTTGGTGTTCAGTTGCTGTTTTGAACAAACAAAAATAGTTCCTCTTAAAAAGTTCAGGTAAGGAACCAAACTGAAGAAAAAAACTTAAAGACTCCATAGAACCTTTGTAGTTTGTTTTTTAAAATAAAAGTGTGACTGCTTAGAATGAAAGTATAAACAAACAAGTGCTGCATCCCGACTTTTGTGTGTTACTGTACCTCAGACAGAAGTTAAAGTGCTTCTCCTTAAATCCCATCTGTGTCGGCTCGTGGATGATGCACTTATCCGTGTCTAATGGGAGTTGACAGATATGGGTATGATCACGCTGCCATGAATGTTAGAGAGAAAGAGCGATTGAGGTTGGGGGTTGTGAAAGTGGACGAGATGGAGAGTGAGGGTGTGCCGAACAATAAAGTCATCGTGTTATGATCCTGATCGTTATCATCAGGCATGGAGCGGGACCCTGCTGCCAAATGTCCACATGTGAATAAACCCCCCTTGCTTTCTGACTGCGGCCAAAAAAAAAAAAAAAGAAATATAAGAAAACTTATTTTCTCTTTGTCACTCAAACACAAGAAATGCTTCAGATGTTGGACAATAACTTAAACAGAGTTCATTTTTGAATGAAATTTTTGTCAAGTGTGTCTTTTTATCAGCAAGGTTCCGTGTACCTCTTTTTAAAACATGCTGCTACTTGCTTGAACTCTAATTGTCCCCTCCGTCTCCCAGACAGCTGTAGGCTCAGTTCAGCTGCTTGTTATGCAGAAAAACTTATAGTGGGGGTGGGGGGTCTGTGTGTGAAGTGTGGGTTTGCATTCATTTTTGTTCATTTGGCCCCAGTTCATATATTTGTGTGTGTGTGTGTGTGTGTGTGTGTGTGTGTGTGTGTGTGTGTGTGTGTGTGTGTGTGTGTGTGTGTGTGTAAGTAACACCTCCTTTGTTCACACACTCCAAAAGTGACTTTAATCAGCAGTGAATTCATTCCAGATTTGTGTCCCTCTGTCGCTCCGTTCTTTGTGGAGGGCTGCAGAGAAGGGTGTGTTGAAGTGTGGGTCAACCTGCCAGACTGAAATAACAGTTGAAATAACTGTCATATTCAATAAGTTTTTTATATTTTCGAAAAGTTATTTTATTTCGGGATCTGTATAACTTTTTGAAACATATTCAGATTATTCATTGCACACAAGGATGACTGAAAGATGCCTAGTTTTGTGTACTAAGAGGATTTTCAACATACTGAAATTATGAAGTTTTCATGTTTGTGCTCATTAGCCATGCGAATGTGAACTGAAATTAATCTCTTTTCCAGACATGTAGTTTTATAAGTTTTACATTTATGGTAAAGATCTTGTGTTTAGCGTGTATAATCCAACAGATGAACTCATAATCATATTCAATAACTAAACATTTTTAATTTCTGTACCTATAAGTTACCCGAAGCGTGAAAAACTAAAACACTACTAACACTAATAAAAATAAAATTAAAATGAACAATATTAAATAAAAACTAAACTAAACTAAACTAAAATTTAAAACCCACATCAAAATAAGACTAATCCATAATGAATAATCCCAACCCCGCCCTGCTATCCTGCCTCTCGCCTAATTTCTGCTCCTGTGGGACTTTGTAAGAACAAGAAGTCATAGAATAATGGATGAATGAGTGATTTACTGTTTAGCATGTAAAATTTGTTTAAATTTTAGACTCATATATTTTATTTCGTATTGTTTAGAAAAAAGTTAGTAAAGTTTGACACAAAAAGAACTATGATCAACGTTTTGACCAGCAGAATTGTCACTGGTATGTTTTCTGTCTTTACTCAACATTTCCTAAATCGTGCCGCAGTTTCTAAGCAAACATTTTCCAGCTCTGCTTAGTTGATGGAGGAGTGAAGCGATCACCAGCTGCTCTGACTCACACACGTCAATTCATGCATGTTCCCCTCACAATGGGACGCGGGATCTCTGAAACATGATGATGTTTGCTGTTTCTCTGGGATAGATATTCACTTATACACAGACCTTATCAACTTTGACTTGTTTCACAAGTTTTTCCTTAAAAAATAACACTCCAAACTTAATAGCTGATTTCTTCATAGTTCAAAACAAGGATAGTTTTTATTAACCAAAAATTTTTCTTAATGTACTATTAAAATATAGTTTAACCTGTTACCTGCCATTGCAACATTTGAACAATAGTCGAAGCAAAAGACCTATGGAGGCTTTGGCGACTCCAAATAGATAAGCTTGGAATCGGCTGAAGATCAACTCACAAAAAAAAGATATCAGGAAAAGTCTTTATCTGCTAAATTTTATCTAATTAAAAATACAAAGTTGACAGAACGTCATACTAAGACTTTGTTGTGTTTTTGTTGTCCATTGCTTCAACAATCCGTGTGTGGTTACGTAAATATAAAAGGGTTGGCCAGAACAGGCAAAACTATATTAAAATATACATAATAATTACAGAAAAAACATTTTTTGACTGCCAAGGGAACACATTGAGCCCCTTATTTGTTATATTTTATTTATATTTGCTTTATCCATCATATAACTTTATAAAACAAAGACAGAAAGCTTAGTTATTTTTTGAATTGGGAGTTTTGTAGATTTGATCAAGTCCTAATAACAACAAAGTTTTGTTTCTAGTAAGTTTCCTTTCTTCCATCAAACACGGTACAGTCAGATAAGTTTTTCTCACATCAAAAAATATTTATAAGGAGTAATAATGAGTGGCTGAAAGACTTTGGTAGAGTCTGCGTGTCTTTTGTTCAGAAGTAGGAGTTCAGGCTTAAATCCCGGGTTAAAGACGCTGTCCTTCATTAACATCCCCATATGTTGTTTTCTCACCCCTGATGTGCCACACTGAGATTCTTTGTTCGGACCTCTTGGCATCAACCGACTGAAGGCTTGTTGTCTGAGGATGGCGGCGGTTGAAGCCAAAATAAAATCTCAATCTGTCTTTAACTGTGAAGTTTTTAAAGTTAACCAATCAGGGACGAAGGCTGAGGCATTGAGATGATGTAGAGTTGTGGTAAAATTGAGATGGAAGCATTTTTCTCTGAGTAAAATTGAAACTCAAAATTTGTCCTTCGTCGTAGCTATTAAGGGAGCATGTCTGCATAGATTTGATCAATGCATTAATTTAAGAACAAAGCTGTGGAGGGAAAGATAAATGCTCTCCTGGCTTTAGGGAAACGGCTGTAAAGAGCAAAGCTCATTTGAGGTCTTTGGAGAAATTGTCAGTGATATTTAAGTCAGTGTTCTGTGAGCAGCAGCCAAAAAACCTTTTGTTTTCTTCATCCTCCAGAATATCTTAACCTATCCGACATCTGATCCTGTCCGTGTGTTCCTTGATCATCTCCTGCTTCACAAAAAATTCTTTGATGCCTTTCATATCTACATTTTCACAGAACTTTGAAGTGTTCTAGCTTTATTACAGCTCATTCAGAATCTGGTCAAAATGTTAGTATTTTGTGATCGCTTCAACTTTCAATTGCGAGGAGATGAGGTTCAGTGCAGTTTAAACTCTTCCTATCATGGAAAAGGTTTAGGGTCAGAAAAGAAGTCTCATTTCTGAGGTTAAATGAATGCAAATAATATAACGCCTTCCAAGTGATACTGACCACTCAAAACACTCCGCACTGTAGCCACACACACACACACACACACACACACACACACGCACGCACGCACACACACACACACACGCGCACACAGTAGGCAGCTTGGGGTTAAGTGCCTTGCCCAGGGGCACACTAAAATGTGACAGGAGGCAGCTGGAGTTATAACCATAACCTTCTAACTTCAACACAGACAAAGATTGGCAGCAAGAAATTGTGAGAAAACAAATCCCAAGACCTTTTAAAAAATGATATTTGACATTTTACTCACAGACACGGGAAAACTCTGTAGTTTAAATACAGATAAAATAAATATATACATACAGAAAACTATTTTATTGTCATAAAATCATGTCCCCACATCATGATGCTGCCACCAATACTTCATCTACGGCACACTTAGTTGTTCAATATTTTGGTCTCTAATGTTCTTTAAAAATCCTCTGAGACTATTTTGAAAAACATGAATTACAGTTTAATTAAATCACGCTGGGGTTGAATAAAGTTAAAACCAGAACCGAAAAATTCATTTATCTTTTTTCACTTGTCAGTGGTTGTGGCAGAATAACTGAAAGCAGGTTTAGGCTTTGCTGCTGCTTCACATGTATATTTAGCATACAGAAATTGTATCAGGATAAAATAAGTAGAATTTTTACAGACACAGAAGAGAACAGAACTATGTCAGAGCTCTGCCTAAAGCTTTGCTTTGTTTTGATTTGATCTTCTTATCAATGAAGGGACGAACTGAAGCAAACTTGGCTAGTTTGAAAGTGTTTTAAACTAACTGAGAAAAAGTTTTTTATATTTTATTTCCACTCTTCAAGGGCCCAGTATCTGACTATTTGTCTGTTTGCTTGTTTATTTTGGTTAAAAAAACACAAATCTGCGCACATACAAACATACAAGTCTGGTAAATTTAGCAAAGAATCAGTTTTAAACAAGATCTTTGGGTGAAGTGTCTGTTTTTTGTTCCTGTTTTACAAGTTCACTCTAAATGAAACCCTAAAGCCACCCCGGTTTAAAAGATAGAAAACGGGATTTCCGAGTAGAGACACATGTCGCCGACAGGTATGGACTGTTTTATGTAAAACCTGGGATGAAACTTGATGGGTGGGAAAACGGGCAAATATCAACCCTTCAAAAATCAATTCAGTTTCTTTCCATAGCGCCAATTTCCAACATGTCATCTCGAGGCCCTCGAGTCATTTCTAGTCAATCAAACATACATGTCAGTTTATCCCAGCTATCAGACCAGGCTTGAGCTTTATTTTACTATTCACATACGTTTAAAAACTTTCTATCCCAGCAGCTTGGATTGAGTCACTGACTTGTAACGTTCACTCCACCTGGACCAGCAGATTCTGTAGACGATAGCTTTCATTGTTTTGCTGACTTTACAGCAATCCCTCATACTCTGTATGCATGTGGCGACAGTGGAGAAGAAAAACTTCCCTTTAAAAGGACCAAACCTGATGACGGACCTGAGAACCTTCCACTGATCATCTGCTTACATTGTTTTCTTCTTTCTTGATGCATTAATGACCTGTTGCCATGGACACGTACTGAAAAATGTACATAATGAAAATATGTTAAAAAGCAGGGAAGTCTAAATAAAAATCAAATTAAAAGTCATGATCTTACCTTAATAGATCAGATGAAAGGCTGGTTACCAAAGCATAAGGAAATTCTGCATTTCTTCCAAGTTTTGCACAGCAATGTCTTTGATAACATGGCTCTTAATTTTTTTTGAAATTATGTTTATATATGTTTACATATGTTTCAGCTTTTTAGGTGTTTTTCTGTGATTTTTTTTTTGTAAATGTGAGTCAAGTTTGAGCGGGTTTAATTTTATGTATTTGTGTGAAGCAAACTGAGCCAATAAGAACAAACAACATCTGCAAAGCAATACTTTCTATGATAAAATGAAATGAAGAGTGTGCTGAGGTTGCTTTAATGCCCTTTATTCTATCTTGGAAATGAGTCTGGGTTGGGGGGGATAATGGGAGCAAGCAATGGGAGAGCTCATTATCTGGCAGACCATCTGCTATGGGGAGGGAGGACCTGTCTGTCTGTCCCAGACACAAACTCTGTGAATGGACAGGGAAAACCTTCCTGCAAGTTTTTTTATTTTGTTATTTATTTATTGATCAACCTGCTCACACCCATCAACCATCCTAGTGAGACAGCTCAAAACATGATGAGCTTCTTAGGTTGTTTAGAGCGTGTTTGTGAAAGCTTTGGAGGATAAACCCTGAAGCATGAAGGTGGCAGACAGAGTTCAGGCTGCAGGGCAGCTTCCAGCTCAGAGAGACTGGGAGAACTTTCAGCCTCAGCAGATGCTCTTTGTTGAAACTCACCGTTATTGTTGTTGAAAGCTGACACTCCGTTCCTGCTCCTCTTCCTATTGGCTGTCAGCGGGTGTCAGTCAGACGCGTGGCCACGCCCCGCGTGGACCTGCTGAACCCCCGGGAGGAGGAGGAGGAGGAGGAGGAGGGGGGTTGGATGTGGAGTTGGACTGAAGTTCCTCAAAGTTTGTTGAGCTGAAGTTAAAGTTGCGGTGGCTCCTGGACGGAAGAGACGCAGAGGAGGAGAAAGAGCGCAAACATGAAGCTGTGCCGCACATTTCTGGGTTCGTAGCTCTTAATTGTCTCGTTTTTTGCGCTCCGTCAGACTCAGACTTTTCTTCCTTAACAAAGTTTAACTTTAGGACACAACGATGAACTCGCTCTGCATAAACTCCTTATTTGCTGTAAATAATTTGACCACGTAGAACCAAACAAAAAATTCTGTTACAGACGATTGAAGAGTTCCTGTGGGATTAAAACAGTTTAAATCCGTTAATCCGTTTAAAAACTTCTCCACTGACAGACTAATAAACTGTTTAATAACCTTTACGCTCAAACATAATAATAATTAGAAAAGTTTCACTTTGAGTTTCTCTGTGGGAGAAACTAAAAAGAAAGAAAAAAGCAGTCCAGACAAAGGACAGTTGGTCCCCTAGGGGCCCGGGGCCCCGGTACAGCAGGGACAATGCCAGGCTGCGGGCTTATTAAAAAGTTTTTTTGTTGTTAGTCTGTCGGCTTGTTCCATCTGTCGAGGGACTATAGGGGCCTCCCCCGGTCCCAACCTCAGCGCCCAGTCAGCTGCTGCCCCCATGCAATATTTATACTGGCTGCTCAGTTCCGCACAATATCTCCAGAAGAGCTGCGAGGCCTCTGAGCCATCTGCATCCACATTTCCTTCTGAAAGACAGAGGAAAAGTTTCCCAGCTGCAAGGAAAGCTGCCTTCAATTGGTCAAGTCCAACTTTTCCTGGGAATTCTGTTCTTCTCAAGTTCCCAATGCAACATTAAGTTCAATTTTTGTAATTATTCAGTTTATAATGAGAATCTTGGAATAAAGTTTTAGAGAGTTGTATTTTCATTTCAAAACAACATTATTAAAAGCAAATGGTTAACCATGTAACCGTTGAACTACGAGGCTCATTAAAATTTTATCAGGTACATTTGAAGGGAGAATAAACATTTAATTAAGTACAAATAGTGCTTAAAAACTTGCTTTTATTGTTCATAAAGTTTAACTGGTACCACTTTACAATAAGGTCTCCCCTTATTGGTGACTGATGAATTATTTATAGATATGGGTTTCTTGTCAAATAGTGGACCAAATATCTTCATTTCTATAGATTATGTTGTTATACTAAACATTTCAGACTAAGTTACCATGAATGCACAACAAGCAGTTGGCAACTTATTTTTCTTAAACATACTAATTAATGCAGTAAGGGGGGCCTTACTGCATAAGGCCTATATAAGGGGGGCCTTATTTTAAAGTGACATCAATTATTGTAATCTAGTCTAAAATATTTAAAACTATTTCACTTTGAGGTCATTTCTTACAATTTAATTATATTTTGTTTTATGTACCAACTAATCTAAAGGTAGGTAGAGTACAATTTTAATTTATAGAAAAAACTCCAAATACAATTAGAGGCGCAAAGTAGATTCAGGTGAATGAAGCTGACTTCTAAACTGAGGGTTTCTTTCTTCCTTAATGCCGGCTGGCCATTAAACTTGGCTTTTGTCGTATGGCCGCTGCCGCTCTCAAGCTAAGCTCTTTGTTTCCTCTACAATGACTTTCAGGAGTTATTGTGCGACGCTCTGGAGCTCTCCGGAGTTCTGAAACCAGAGGCTCCCTATCGCTCTGTCTGTTGGAGCTGTCCACAGTCCTGAAATCTCTTCACACTGCAGCAGTAGCAGTTTAAGTTTATTCCACAGCTTTGTGTCCTATATCCTCAGTGATATTAACAAACTGTGGATACTAACCTGTGTGGGATCAAATCTCCTACCTCATTTTGGATTAGAGATTTTTTCCCTGTATCTCCCACCCCTCTTTGTTTATTTGATTGCCGATGCTGTTGTTGCTGCAGTTGTGATTCCTTTCTCCCTCTCTCTGCAGCCACAGTCTGAAATCATACTGATGGCGGCGTGCACGGCCCAGTGATTGATTTCAGCTCCAATGCATAACAATGGGATTGCACAAAAAGAGCCTGCTGCAAAGAGATAAGAATTTAATAGAATTTCAGAAAGCTGAAGGTTGAGCTTTTTGAATATTCCCGGCGTGCGTGGCGTGGAGACAGCAGATAAAGGATGGCATTTGTGGGGACTTTTCTCAAATGGCTTGTAATGAATGGTTGTCATTTCCACTAATGGTCTCAAAACCGCGGTGTGAGCAACATTTTGGGGCTGAGTCAAAGTTGCACCGTCAAGATTTGCTGTTTGTTGTGTACAGAAAAAAATCTGTTTAACACTCTGATCAGTCTTTTAGATCCTTTCTACTCTGATCATTCCGAATGATATGCTCTGCTTGCAAAGCGCATAAATAATTTCCAGCAGAGTAACTTTCAGAGACCTGCTTCTTTGCATAGACGATGTTAAACCTCCCACTTTCAATTCAATGGAGTTATCAGATGCTGTCGGATACAAACTCTCCGCATAACTGCTACGTTGATTTTAGGACCAAGGAAAAAAAAAACTCCCCTCTGAATGAATTACTGGAAAGTACCACTGCTAAGGGTGAGTAGGAGGAAAATGTTTAGGTTTAAACTCTTTATTTAGAGATCTGGATTTTATTTTAAGGCTCATCACCCGCAACACTTATTATTCAAGATCATTTTAACTGCTTAATTCATTTATTTTATAACTTACTAGAAATACATAATACATTATTGTGCACTTAAAGTGTTAGAAGTTGAAATAGACTCTCATAACCTTTAATAAAATATTTCTTAGTGAGTAAAAAACTTGTCAGGTTTTCTTCTCAATCAGTCAATGTGGAGCGGGTGTGAGCTTTTCTATGTGTGTGATGGACACAAACTAGCGAAGCGCTAAGTCTAAGTTAGACTCTGAAAAGTAAAAACAAAAGTTAAAGAAGAAAATCTTCCTCAGCTTTTTTTAATCCAAAGTGGTCACCGTAAACAAAGGCCACGTGTTAGCCGTGGCTGCCAAAGAAATAAATCCATCAACAACACGTGTTTTAGTCTTTCAATACTTCTCAATGCTTCAATCACAAAAAGTTCTTATTTTTATTCCCTTTTAACAAACCAGACAAGGACAATGATCCTAATGCTTTAGTCATTTTGAACTAATTAAATGGAGAAAGTCCTGGCTGGAATTGTTCCAGTTTTTAAGTGTGTTTAGATGTACCTAATTCCTACAAATTTCTGTAAAAACTAAAAACATATACAAATTAAAAACAAAAAAATAAACAATGCTTTTTAAATCTTTAGACTTAAACAAAGCTCAGTCTTATTTTAATCTGCATTTTAAATAAGTCCATCTTTTATTTGCAAAGCTTTTGCTCCCAGTTCACCCTTTGGAGCTTGAGATGTGTAAACTGTGAGCTCAGGCTGGTGAGAACTAAGCAATAAGGCGTGTGTGATTGTTCAGTTTATGTGGAAATAATATGGTATAGAAATCTGATTTGAAGTCAAAAGAGAGTAAGGGAGAAAGTCTGGGGGGGTGAGAGTGTGTAGTAAAAGGGGAGGGGGCCCTTAGCCCTGCCCATGTGATGCTGGAGGGTTTACTACAGCTTCCGTGATGTCATGGCAAAGGGCGGAGGGAGGAGTTGGATGGGGTGGGGGGTTCGGGGCGGGATGGCGGTGGGGGGTGGTACAATGGCTCATGAGGGAAAGGTAAGTCAATATTACGTTTTTTCCCCCCTTCCTCCTCGCTGACAAAGGCAAATGAAGCCATGTTTTTGCTTACAAACATCCTGACGCGTGGATGCGGTGCCATGCGCCGAGGCGCTGCGTAAGGAGAGGAGAGGCCGCTGCGACCTTCCTCCGTCCCCCCCACGCCCCCCCCTGTCATTCCTCTCATCTTTGGAAACGGGATAGCTGCTGTTTTTTTTTTACTTCAAGTCTTTACTTGGGATATGTTTTAAAGCGAACAAGTTTGAGTCGCAGTAAACTCTGAGAGCGCAGCGAGGACGGAGCAGCCCCAGATCTGCCTGGACGCAGGTAAGCAGAGGATGTGAGTGTTTAGTGATCAGGAGGATTTGCATAACTTTCATGTTTGTCCGCATCATTGTTTGAGGATGTTGTTGTTGTTGTTTTTTTTAATAGATTTTTCGTTTTGTACATTTCGGGTTCAGGATTAAAACTTAATTTTAAGGGATTTTTATTATAATCTTTATGTGTGTTTGTTTATTTGGGCAGCTAGAGTAATACTAGATTGAAGCCGGATGTTTAATGATCAGGGGAAGCATGGCGCTGCGTGTTTGTTCCGGGCAGTTTCTCAGCCGAATCATCATCTCTGTACCAAAAACAGAAAATAAAACCACAGGATTATATTTTTGTTCCAACTTCTATCGGAACGTGTCGCAGCTGAAGTCCGAACCGTCCTCTAGTTTCACCTTCCGGATCTCCGGGAGGAGATCATCTCTCTCCTTTCTCTGACCTCCCGCTGGAAGCAGTGAGATGCGTCCGATTACAGGCGAGGTTGGGATGCTGAGCGTACAGATGCAGAAAGATGGCTGGCTGGAGGGATGGATGGACGGATGGAGGCAGACAGGCTGGGAGGGAGGGGTTGGCCAGTTGATCCTCTGCAGCGGAAAAAAACAAAACAGAGATGGTCCCTTCAAATGTCATAGTGCGCAGATTCAGAGGAAAGGAAAAGTCCTCAGAAATAAAACAAGAACCCGCATCCTCATTTCTCAAAGCGGTTCAGCGGCTCGGTGCAGATTGTGGTCTTTTATTTTTTATTGCCCTCTCTCCTCCTCCTCCTCCTCCTTGCTTTGCTTACATGATGTGCTCCGTGTGCGCCTCGCGGTTTGTCGGAGCACCTGCGTCCTAAGATGGAGGAAAGAGATGAAGGATGAGGATGCGCGGAGCGTTATGTCACCGCGCTCTGTAACTTTCCCGTCCATCCCAGCGGAGAAACTTCCGCTGACTGTTGTAGAAAACCAGTCAGGTAAAGAAACTGAAGTTGTGCTTCCAGAACTAGTTTGGTGGATTATTATAGAGGCTTTTGTGATGTTTTTACTCTTCATTAGCCGCAGATTTCCTCCTGTTTTATCAGGCCTGTAAATGTTGGAAAATAATCCAAAGATGTGCTTTAAAACAAACAGGGTTTGTTTTAAAGTCTGCAAAGTTAACAATTTAGGTTTCACTTCTCATTAATTCAGTTTCCCTGAATGTTTCATTTGGGTTGAGTGTAGAGGTGGGCTCCTCAGAGCTCAAAATTCATCATAACGAAGCATCATTAAAGCAACCATTACAAACACAAATACGACTTCTCAAAAACAAACCAGCTTAAAATTGGCGGTTTTAGGACACAATTACATTTAATGCAGTTACTGCAAACAATAAAATGCATTTGATCTGGATTTTAAAAAAAAAATTCTCCAAAGGAACAAACAGTGAGAAAAATCATTCATCCTCAGTCTAAATGTATTTTTGTGGTGATAAATCCCACCACCAGTAAAGTAGGGATTATTTACATTTAAAAAACTCAAACACTCAACAGCATTATTCATATTATAATGTATTAGAGAGTAACAAGTAATTGCATTTTTTGTAATCGGTTTCCTACACTAAAAAGAAAAAAACTAAAAGAAGAGTAGGAGTAAAACCTGCACCAATATGGCATTTTATTCAGTCGGACACTCCAAAGCTCCTTAAACTAGAAACAGACACTAACATATTAACACAGATTGAGGTGAGCTGCCCTTCATTCAGAGCCACTGAGCTTCACCAGTAGAGGTTTCCGTCCCAAGAACTTGGTAAAGTCACTGAGATGGGGGTAGCAGTAGTACTATGGTACTATAATAGAAACTAGGAGAGAAGCACAATCTGGCAACGGCGTCATTTCCAAGGGTTTTCTAAAGCGGTGTTGTGCAAACAAATGTATCTAATCACTGTTAAGGTGAAACTTTGTCAGATTTATTAATACCATGGACAGGAAACAAAAGCTTGCAAGATCAGGCTGTTATGAACAGGAGAGCTTGACTGCTCCATCTAGAGAACGGCTCAGAGATACGATACAAAACAAGAGTTTTACGCAGTTAAAAAGAAAAAGAAAACCTAAAAGTTATGTTTAGCTTTAGCGGTGGCACTTTAAAGCTACTTATAGGCTGCAGGTTGAAGTTATTAATCCAAAACTGAACCTTTTTCAGCTTCAGATCTCATAACATTTGTTAGCTTTATATTACTTGTATATTTATGTATTTTAAAAGTACAAATATTTCTGCCTCACTATTAACAAATGACTGAACCAACAATGCTTGTGTAGAAAGTTTATCTTAAACAGATACTTACTTTACGTCCTTGTTGTTTTTGATTGTTGTGGCCAGTATTTACTTTCCTCAGTGTAGCCTGTTTTTTGGGGAGGGATTACAGAATTAGGTTGTTGGTGCCTTATGTTGTCAGAGCAGGCTGTAGCGCTACATGTTGTTCCTCCGCTCTACACCACCTTTTTTCGTTTCTTAGTTTGATAAGAGAAGACCCCTTGTGTTTGTGAAGGCCTAAAAAGCAGCCGACGGAGAGGACAGCAGGTGCCGAGGGAGGGAGGGAGGAAGGGCCGTAAACATGTTGGAAGAGCAGCTGGGGCCAAATTGCACCCTCCTCTACCAGAGCCTGTATCAGGAATCTAAGCAACACGATCAGAGGTCAGGGTTGCCCCTCACGCACTCTATATGGAGAGGAGGCATCCGCTTCTGAAGAATGGGAAGAAGGAATTTAATGCCGAGGTTATGAAAGAGAAATGTATTTGTAAAAAAGAACGTTAATTTAAAAAAAGAAGATAACCTATTAAATAGGCAGATTCATTTGAGACTTCAAGAAATGTTTAATGTAGGAGTTGTGCAGCTCATCTCTACAGTTTGTGTCCTGGTGACACATCCGATACCGAGGTCATGATGA
>JAVLVB010000311.1:679124-695079 GCA_032876305.1 Orestias chungarensis | reverse complement strand
GTGTGTGTGTGTGTGTGTGTGTGTGTGTGTGTGTGTGTGTGTGTGTGTGTGTGTGTGTGTGTGTGTGTGTGTGTGTGTGTGAACAGAGACGCCTGGATGCGATCGTCTCTTTGCGTCAGCGCCACGCTTTGTGCGTGTTTGAATGGGAACATTTTGAACAAGTCTTTTTATAGCAGCTGTTTTGAAGCTCACAGAGACAATGAACTGTGGATGCTTTTTTCGAGACCAAACACTGACTGTGTCTTTCTCTCTTTTTGTTTCCTCCCGTATTTGCTTTACTCTTTCCGCTCCTTCTTGTCTCTTCCTTACATCCCAGATGAGTGTGGAGGGTGACGACAAGCGAACTCGCACTCGGTCAAAGGGAATCAGAGGTAAGCAATGTAGCATCTCTCCACCTTTGTCAAGCTTTAGCGAGTCTTAAACACACATTCAGTCACCCTCATTCACATGCAAGCATCCTCCGCTCACCTACTGGTGCTGATTTGGATCGCTTGGCTCGTGTTTGCATACACTGCGTTTACATTATTATATGTGAGGGAAAAGTGGGAACAAGTCGCCACAGCATGAAAAACTTAGAAGTCACACTTTCACAACATTTAAATATCCAACCCAGGAAACTTTCTGAAAGGCCAAAAATACCACAGACATAGTATAACCATGATCGGTTGTTGCATTAGGAACAAGAACTCTAAACATCGATGGACAAGAGTCCATGTTCTATGGACAACTTATAAAGTCTTTGCAAAACGTTTCAAGACTGAGATTTGAACTAAGGACCTGAGGCCCACAAGCCAACAGTGCTACCAAGTTTGACACCCAGCTTGTGAGCACAGAGGAGAAATCTTAGCTTCTGATTCTGGACACAACCTTTGGTTTTCATAACAAAACGCAGTCGATTTAGATTCTTTGACTTTGAACTGTTTAACAGAAAAGGCTTCCAGAACCGTTCTGTTGAAGACATCTGCCTACCTGGGAATGATCGTTCCAGGTCTGCTCTTTAGTACAGGAGAACATGCAGTGTTGTATACCTGCTCAGATCAGATCTAAGGTGGAACCTTTGTTTTTCAGCTTGCTTTAAACGTTTTAGAGAAAATTTGGAGTTCAGTTCAACAACAACAACAAAAAACCTACAAATGGGCTCCAATGTGCAACAAGTTAACGTCCATAAAGGAGACGGTACATTTGGAAAACTAACATGGCTAAAGCTAATTAGATAAGATTAGACCTGAAAAAGATCAGAAAAAAATCAAACCAAATGAGCTAAAAAGTGTAACTACATTTATTTTCCTCCCTAGTTAAATTGAAAAACAGTCCCAACTATTTATATTTAGGATATAATTACTGTATGATATAACTAATCTGACTAACCTCAGTTTAACAGTAACTGGGTTTCATTGAAGTTCCTTTTTTTGTTTTGCTTTATTGTTACAGAGAAATATTTCTGAAATATCAGAGAATAACTGATTTTAAATAGAATTAACTGATGTAAAGATGATCTAACTTTTTCTAACTGCGTTGATCATCGGATATGTGTAAAGATTTTTAGAAAAATGAAGAAACTGGAGCAAGTGGTTGGAATCTCAATGTAATTGCTTGGAGCTAAACTTAAACATTCCCTCTCTTCTGCAAAGACATCGGGAAACTTTCATTAATTAAGGGACACGACTGCTGTAAAAAACAAAGCTGTCTACATCAGTTCTGCTGGGACTCAGATGTTTGGAGGAAATCCTGTGCATTATGTGTTTGTGGGCATTTTTAAAAGGGATGGGGACTTCATTTGGGGTGTAGCTTTGACTGAGTGTCTTACATGCACATATTTAGTGTGTGGACATGTTTGATGTTTCCAGGAGAGACAGCAGAGCGGCAGTTCACGAAGCATTCATTGCACAAGAAGGCATGCAGTCCTCCCAACCGCATGATGAAAGACTGAGAAACTGAAATGTTGCACACGCACAATAGGAAACGTGTGTGTTGGTGTTTATTTTCTCTGCTGTCGGAGTATGCAGGATGTTTCTGACGTGTGATTAATGCATGCGATATTGGAGCCCAAACTGAATTCTCCAGGATGCTATTGTTTTCTTATTTTGCTCCAAATGAAAATAGGATATTTCTCCCGACTCATTCTATCGCTCAACTCGCCAATCGATGCCCACAGCCAGCCGCCGCCGTGCGTGAGCTGAGCTTGATTTATGTTTTCAAGGCAATTACTATAAGTTGTCCCTGAAAGAAGTGCCATTTTCTACTGATGAATGCAGATTTGCTTCTTTTAATTTTATTTTCTCAATCATAATAACTGGAGTGTAACAATTAATCTTGTTTGCTTGCTGAAGTCGGCGCATAATCTGCAGTTTTTTTCTTAGAAGCAGCACAATATCGTTTCACCTGCCAGAGTTTGCATTGCATCGTTTGTTTTCTGCTTAGTCTTGCATATGTATATTTATATATATAAATAAATATATATGAATGCACACATGCATGCTTGTGTGTAAGTGAGCTCCGGAGGTGTGTTTTTTTCTGCCTGATCACACATTCAGCAGCGTGTAAGCCTCTGTGAGAGAATCCTCATGGGGTTCGTATGCATTTGTGATTTATTGATCTGGGTTTCTTTTAGCAGCGCTGCGTTCTGAGCAGTCATTCACCTTTGTTCTCCTCCATGTACCCCCCCCCCCCCCTTCCTTTTTTTTCTTTCAGTTCCTATTGAGCTCGTAGGACAAGAGCTGAGGTAAGGAAACACCTTCATCTTTGCACAGAAGCCTTTCATAAAGTTCTTTTATGTGCGCCGCCGTGCAGCAGCCAGACCCCCCCTCCTGCTCTCATAGACCAGCGGCGCTTCTTTAGACAATGCTGTATAATATTAGTTTTTATTCCTTATTATCAGAACTTTTCAGCTCATGGTCAGTGCCTCTGACATACTGCTATTGATTTCTTGCAGCCTTTTTCTGTTTCCTGCTATGAACACACACAGTAGACGCAACGACAGAGCTGCCTGATCTTTTTGCTTTGTGATCGAAGCGTGACCAGAGAGAATAGTGAGGCCTGATTATGTAGTTTTGTCTGTTTGCCTCACCTTACTGTAGTTCCCCAATAGAGGTTCACCTTTAAGAAAATTTGGGATTGCTGTTATTGCTGATAACCGATATTTTATATTTTACTGAAATTAACTCTCATTTAATCGAAAAACAAAAAAAGGATGATGTATAATTAAGGATGAGGAAAAGAGTCAGATCCACTTTCAGAAAATGATTCCCTGCCTACTAAACATAGAATAAAATGTAAAGCCTAGGCAATATTCTCCTATTTGAATAAACAGCCTCAATAAATTTTCATCCATTTATCATTTGTTGGTTTAAACCAGGGCCGGATCTAGGATTCCAGGAGGTCAGGGGCTTAGCCCTCAGGGTGCAGATGCTGATTTTGTTTTTCGGTCTTTTTTTGCTGCCTTGCACACAAAACTACAATTTTTTTTAGGTTCAGGATCCGGGCTTGGATATCTGCCACTGCCCTATATGTTTAAAATTTATTGCGGAGGTGCTTGACTCCTAAAAGCTGGTGGCAACGAGAGGGAAACACTTCATTTCTGCAAAGGAAGGATACATTGTGCTTTTCTCAGCATGTTGCCACTCTCTGGTGAATTCCAGTACTGCAAAGCAAGATCAGGGGCTCTTAAGGGAAACATCTGGGGCTGTAGCCCAAGTAGCCACCACCTAGATCCGCCACTGGTTAAAAAATGTCTTATTTTTTAATAGTAGGTATTCCTTCAATCAATTCAATAAATACTCCAAAACAAAACAAGGTTTAGTCTAAACTTTGCTACCAATTTTTTATTTTTATTTTGAACTTTCAAAGATTCTTGATAATAAAAAAATAAGAAAAAACATTAAAATTTGCACGATTAGGACAGAAAAAATAAATCATTTTGAGTCCTTTACCTAAACAGAAAGAAACTGGGATAAAAAACTGAAAAATAATCCGTGACAAACACATGAAGCGCAAATTGAAGAGACAGATAAATGTTACCTTATTGGCAGCTAACTGACAGTTTTGTCTCTTTCCCATCCTAATTATTGCGTGATACAAACTTTTTAAAACATTTCCAGTCACTAATTACTTTTTTATTAACTGTATATTTGTCATCAATGGGATGTTGCTTTGTTAGAAATATAATGTTGCAATTAAGTGTAAATCCTGCTGTTTCAGCAAGAAGACCAAATGCATGTTTGCAGTTTTTTAGGATATATATCCTCGGCAAGTTTTGGTTGGCACTGGTTTTGGCTCTCAACAACGGTTACAGTTTTGTTTTATTTTTTATGAGGCCTGTTGGGATAATTTTCCTCACTCTGTTCTGAATGAGTCTCTTCATCCCCCTCCTTCATTTTGTCATTCTTCACCTCAGAGCATTGATCTGTTCTCAACACTTTGAAAAAAAAAGCTTTACTTTGTAAGATTAAGGGAGAGGGAGAAAAAAGAAAAAGAAAACAGTCGGGAAGGCCAGCGAGTGCCTCATCTAAAATGCTAATGCGGCAATTTTTAATAAGTAAAATTAATAATAGGGATAATTGGAGTAATAAAGGGCAATTGCAGGGGGAAGCTAATGAGAATTAAAATGAGCCATCCTGAGGGGTCATGGCAACCTGAATCAAAAGCAGAGAGAAAAGAAAGGAGTGAGCACCAAAGATGATGGTGATGATGATGATGACTGGTGAAGAGAGGCGAACAGGGGAAATTACAGCAGGTCTCGGCTGATCCTTATCGCTCGTAGTAACAGGATATAGGCCAGGGTTGATGTACGACACATAATATTCTGCCTCCCGCGGCTGGATGCCACCTGCATTCATGCATCATGTGCGTCGGCTGGCCGGGCCGCGCCGCATATCTTCCTTTGTACATGTGCATTTGTGTGACACGTTTGCCCTGTTTGCATCTCTTTCATTTGTTTGCTTTATCTTAATTTTCTTTTTACTGCCTGTGTTTATCACTGCTACTGCTGCTACTGCACAGGGACTAAAATGCACTTGTGTCTTAAACATATCTCTAACCTCCATCCATCCCATCCAGCTGCCCCACCCCCGGATGCAATGGCTCCGGCCATATCAGTGGGAGATACTCACGACACAGAAGGTAGGGCAGATTAAACCCACCCTCTGTCTGTCCCCCTCCTGTCTTTCATCCTCCACCTGCTGTTTGCCTTCAGAGACAATCAGGGGGAAACAGGTTTCTGTAGAGAGCCAGATGAGTAGAAATCTGAATTACAATGCTGCAATATTTAGTTGTATGGTTTAGATTAGATGGAGGTACCATAACAAAGGGGGACATTAAGCTAATTAAAATCCTTTTTATTAAAGTTTGAAAACTGCAAGATACCTGAAAAAACGTGAAAAACTGCAAATAAAACCACACAAGAAGTCCGTTGTGGTCCATCTGAACGACATGTAAACCTCAGGGATGATGAAACAGGTTAATGAAGCTCGGCTTTTAACCTTTCTGCTAGGATTGAAATGACACGAGCCAAACAGACTAAAGATGTTTCATTATTTGTTTCTGTTTGAACTAAGCAATGTAAAATTAGCAAAGCTACTGCTGCAATGCCTCAAAGGTAATTTCAGACCTAACAGATATTAACAGTTTGACAGTTTTTAAAATTAACAAACTGAAATTGAATAAATTTTTATGAAGCAGTAAATGAAAAATTAAAAAACAAATACTGACGTGTACTGTTTATGATTTCATGAGGTAAAAGTTGAGAATTTTCAACGAAAGTATTTAATTTAATGCAGTGATTAGGGAAGTGTTTGGTTTTTTTTCTGATTCATGTTCATTCATGAGCTTAAAGAATTTTGTTTTATAAAAGCTAGAATCGTCCTTAAGAAGGTTACAATGGTCCTACAGGGGCCCCATACAAGTTAGCACATTGATTTGGGATTTTTTTTAAGTGTAGATGTTAAGAAAATCGCAAACATTAAATTGGATAAATCCTAAATTCTTTGATTTGATTTGATCTGAGCTGGATTTTTCTAATTCTAAATGAGAAACTTAATCATTGGCTTCAAATTTGAAAGTCATGCAACTCTCACATCCTTTCACATCTCGTTATCAGGTCATTACTTCTACTTAAATATTTTTACTATATATAAAAAAAAGAAGTCAATGTTTCGTTCAGACTCCTTTAGACAGAAGGTTAGGAAGAATAGAACGAACACTGAGTGTCGACTTCCAGCTAAGAAACACTTCAGTCCCTATGTGGATTACAGATGAAAAACAAATGATCCATAACATTTTAATTAAACAGCTTCAGACCTGATGGGCAGCCAGTGGGCCGTGTACTCAGGTCCTGGAAATAGACGAATACAAACGTGACACTTTGGTGAAAAGCTAACACTCTTAGAGTTTTCCTTAATGTGATTAACCTGACAATGCAGTAGGAACCACCTCAGCCAAACATGAGAAGTAACTGTGACTTTATTCTGACACAAAACGAGTCCATACTTGGTCGAACATCTGGATATGTTTTGATGACTTCCCAATGTTTTATATATGAAAACACAAAAACAGTCTCTCTGGGTTCATATTGAAAACCCAGATGAATTCATATGGTTAACAGCTCAGAACAGAGAGAAAATGTGCAGATCTCTTTTAAAAACAACCAACATCCCTACATTTTATTAAACCTTGAACTTCATAAGCAGGCACTACTATGTGCTGGTAGTTCTCATGAAATACCAAAAAATAAAAATGCTGTTTTTGTGTAATGTGTTGACATACAATTATAAAAAAAAATCTAAATGTATAAAAGCTTTCTGTAGCCACTTCATCACTTCTCTTTAGATGCAAAAGGCTTCCCATTTGAATTAATGAGAGATGCAGCCGTGGTTTTAGGAGGTGAGCTTATCACCTGACAACTTTGCACGAGTACACGGAGGAGAGATTGCGTCGGCTCTGAAAGAATCCAATTCAAGCATTTACTTTTCAAGGACTCTCAATGTTACTCAGATATGATTTAGTAAATATGAAATCATCACCCTGGCTCCTAAGACCATATGGATCTGGAGTATGAGAATGATATTAACAAATGAAAACGTGCCACTTCTTCTTTTCCTGGTCTGAATCTGAAGCCAAAAGCAGTGAGATGTTTTTTCACTCCAGCTTCATTTTTCCTCCTTCCATTCCACACATGTTGTCCCTCTAAGAGACCCCGTGAAGCCTAAAGGGGTGGGAGAGTGGAAATCCCTCTGGTTGTGACTCCTCTTTATTGAAGGGAAGATATTAGCTATCTGTTTACATGTGTATTCATTCAGCAGGCAATTTCAGATGCACTTTGTTTATAGATCCTCCCTCGGTCTCCCTTGACATCTTCCAGGTGCGAATAAGAGGGAGTTTATTGGATTTCACCCTCTGCTGCCTCGCCCGCCAGCCCGCCTCTCCATACAAGTTGTTCATTAAACGTTCCACTCAATTGGCTGAGATTGGTTTTGATGTCTAAGGGAGCGAGCAGAGGCGCCCCCACCGGTCACATGTCGTACCGCAACAGCAGCTCCATGTTTCTTCCATCTCTAAACTTTTTCCTTTGGTTTCCTGCTCCTGATAATTCCTGAACGTTCACCAGATCTGTTAAACTGTCCTAATGGCTCTGGTTATTTTCTCCTCTCACAAGCCTTCTGGCTTGCCCTATAGCCAGAAAGCGTCGTCTAGAGGAAGCTGAGCAGGAGCAGGAACAGGAAGCGGGAAGGCCTGCTTCCAAGAGGAAGTCCCACCCCCTAAAACTTGCCCTAGACGAGGGCTTCAGCGCCGAGAGCGATGGCAGCAGCGAGGCGGAGGAGGAAGCCGACAAGGATGGAGAGAAGGAAGAAAACCAGGCCACAGGAGCAAAGGAGGAGGAAGACAAGGATGAAGATATGGAGGAGACGGAGATGCCAGAGCAGGAACAGACTGATGGACTGATGAATGGCCAGGAGGAGGAGGAGGAGGAGGAGGAGAAATCAGCAGATGATAAAGGTACAGCAAACTGAAGGTCTATCAGAGTCTCACCTGTAGGAATCTGTCAGTGTAAAACTATTTTCTGTCTTTTCGTCAGGCTTAGAGTAGAAGAGTGAATGAAGGATAAAGAACAGGATTGTGCCGCTTCTTTATAAACGACACTGTTGTCTACAAAGCAGCTAAACTATTGAACTTTGCGAAAGTCAAAACCTGTGCAAACAAATTTCTGTGTCTGAGTTTGTAATGTCAGTTTGTTTTGTTTGTTTTACTTTTTAAGTTTCAGTTTTAAAAGAATAAATATTCATATGAACATAAAAGTTCATTTTAACATTGAACCTTTTATAAAGTTCATATAAAGTTTAATAGTATTCACATGTTTATTCTTGTTTTCATTTAATATTTTTTTCAGTTTGTTTTCATTTAATTATATTTATAATAAAAATACCACTGAGAGCTTTCTCTTTTTTTTAAAGATATGAGCTAAAAGGATTATTTAATAGGATATACTATGTACTAGTTGTTGTAGTTTCTCAAATAAGATTTTATTTGGTTAGACTTTATTATTAAAACAAATAGGCAAACTCGGCCCAAGGATAAATGAGCCCCTAAACAGAATCCCGCCTCTGTATTGGCCAATCAGGGACCACAGCACCGTTTTATTGCCTGAGGTCGTTTTTGTGTTCTACAATGAAACACAATTTGTTTTATGATTAACTACAGATCTAACATGATACCATATCTCCTATAAGACCAAATGTGTTTTTTATGATAGTCACATCAGGTACTTTAAATCTTTATGAAGCAAATTGCATTTTGGGTGAAGTGTTAAGGTAAAGCACTTCTATAAAGGTTTACTTTAGTATGTGTACAACTGGAGCCTGACCTGTTCTCTTGGGTGCTTCGGTCCCACAAGGGGCTCTAAGCAAATGCAGAAATTATTCACACATAAGGCATTTATTTAATGGATTTACAGAAACACATTTGGATGACAGCAACTCAAAATGAGTCTTCCTAAATCGTCATGACATTGTGCCGATTTGCTGCTGGTGTCTAATTTCTTTTTAAAGAGCACGTGGAACATAGCAATAAATTTACGGTTCAATTTATTTCATCAGGAATAAAACATAAGAAAAAAACACATATTTCTGTTGTTGTTTTATCAAAAGTAGGAGAGAAACGAGCTGGGCTTAAATAAATCCTGTTTTTTCAGTAACATAAATAATAAAATGCAACTCAGTTTGAGAGAAAAATGGATGTTTGTGCTAACAAGTGGATCTGCAAAGAGCTTCTCATAGAAAATTTAGATGATGGTGAATAAAATAAAATTAAAAACCCAGAAAAAATGATTCCTAAAGTCACTTTTTCTCTCTTGGATTTTTTTAAATAAATCAGTTAAAGAAATCAGAACTTTTTTTGTTGACACAAACATTTTGTCGGTGGATAAATTATTGATGCTCCTTTAAGTTGTTGATATTTCATCTTTATTATTTGATGGGATTGATCAACACAAACTAGTGTAACAGTAAAGTGGGATGACAAATATTTCTTCTTTTAAGTGTGGGACTCATTTTTATTTATCTGACAGCTCTAAATAAAACAGCAGCTAATTGCCTTAAAGTATCTATTGGCAAGATAAAATTCACACCACTATTCAGAGACAGTTTAAGACTCAATTTAAACGCGTATAATTTATACGCGTATAATTAATTCATAATTAATACTTGACTTAATCTTAAGACTTTTTACTTTTATTCAAAAGTAAAAAACACAGGAAATATTGAAAGAAAGCCATAAAAGTCAATTTTTCAAACAAGTCATGCAGAAACACAACAAATATGGAAGAAAATGTGTTGTTTATGAACCAGAGCTAAACATTTTTAAGCATCATCTTACTTTAAGAATTCCTCACCTTATTTAGGATAATTTAGGATCTAAACCCCTTTAAACAAGAATTAAGTGAACATGTAACCAATAGTCCATAAAACAAGCCCTTTTTAAAAAGTGGGTAGAAAGTTTTTGCTAGCTTAAAGCAACGTTCGCAATTTCGGGTGTTTGAGTTGCTCGGTCGGAGGAGGATTATCTTTGAGAACTTGAGGACACAAAGTAAGACGAAAGGTGTTGCAACACCCCCTGATTACAACTGGATCAATTCTCTTTCTGTAACTACAAGCTGCTTTAACACGTGCAGATTTGACGCAGCAGGTTGCTTTTGCTGCACTGACACTTCACAGGCAGCGAGTTGATGCAAGCGATGACAGGAATGTTGCCGACTACAGCTTGGGCTCCCCGCATGACTCAGACTGCTCCTTTTTTGTTGTTGTTGCTCCACAGAGCCAGAGTGTGTGATCTTGGAGCCCGAGCTCCCAGCCTCGTCTCCTGCAGCCACGGCCTGCCAGCCTCCCTCGCAGAGCGCCGAAGAGGTGGCCGACTCTCTGCTCCACCTGGGCCAGGTCTCCGAGGGCCACGCTGTTGGCGTAGCCGTGCAACATGTTGAAGGTGTCAGCATGGCAGCTGAAAGGGGGCAAGAAGTAAACTATGAGCAAGAGGGGGCCATGTGTGACGATGAGGAGGAAGAAGAGGAGGTACAAAGATCTCTGGACCAGTCATCTGTTCTCCAGAGTGATGGGAAGATCGTGGAGGAAGAACAGGTGGAGCTTGTAAACATGAGCAAAGGTGAGGAGGAGGAGGAGATGGTGGTGTCAGTGCAGCAGACACAGGTAACCCTAGCAGAGGATGGGGAGGAGGATGAGAGAGACGAAGAGGAGCAAAGGAGGCCTTTCCTCTCCATATCTGATGTGCCAACTGCCGTCCGAACCATCACCAGCACAGCAGCAGCTCAGGGAACACACATCAAGATGGAAAACCACACGGTCCAGGAGGACTACAGCAGCAGCAAGTACGAGTCACTTCCAAACTTTAAAAGCAGCCCTCCTTTAAGCTACAGCTCCCACAGGGCCAGTCCACTCGAGGAGTACTTCTCCATTCCCAGAGTGGAGAACTACAAGATTCACAAGGCCTCGTCGTCCACCTCTCTGGACGTTATCGAGGTGAGATCTGACGGGTCGGACGAGAAAGACTTTGACGACTTGGACGGAGACGACGAGCGAGACGACGAAGACAGCCTGTCGCATCGCTCAACGGTGACAGACGAGTCGGAGATGTTCGACATGACCAGAGGAAACCTGGGTCTGCTGGAACAGGCCATCGCTCTGAAGGCGGAGCAGGTGAAGCCTGCCGGGCCCAGAGAGCTGCTCCGTGCTCCAGATCTGCACCACCAGAGATACTTCACCATTGAAGACAGACCCAAGCACCTGGACCTCATCCGGAAGACCTACTTCAGCAAAGGTCGGCCAGCCTTTTGTATTTATGTGTATTTAAGTGAAGTTTACTATGTTGTGGTAAGATATGTTTGCAGTCTGGCCTCCAGTCCACTAGTTGTGCTCTGATGCTAAACCTGCTTGAAGCAGGAACAGAAATATGTGTGAACAGGTGGATTCTCCTCTCATCCGTGTGTTTTTATTGTGTTCAGGATTCAGCTACGTTCACACAGCAGGCGAATGCGAATAGATATACTTATCTATTAGTGTCCTGAACATCTTGAGTGGTCATGCAGAAAAACATTTTTGCCAAACTGAGCCAGTTATTTTAAACTTCACCATTTATATCAACCTTTTTTTTAATGTGATAATTCAACCACTAATAATACAAAGACAGCTACAGATAATTATGATGGATGAAAGCATGAATACGTTATTACACATTATATTATTTATGCTGAAAGCAAATGTAAAAATCGCTAATATAAATCAGCTTGAACGTTCGCATCGAAACTTTACTGCGAATGATACAGAAAAACAAAGCAGAGCAAGTAAACAGAGGCAAAGAAACCTCCCATCTCCATTGTAAGGTGGATGAAGAGGCTCCAGCTGAACAGACGTCGCTGAAGTGTGCAGAGGAAGCGCTCGAAGAGAGGCCATGTCAAGAGAGGAGAAGCAGGAGGAGTGCGGCTTGCGTCTATGGAGTGTTTGTTTACGTGCGCTCGGGCCTCGTATTTCACCGCTGGCACGCTGCCCACTTGTCATGCTCACGGTGAAGCAGCAGTGTGATTACATGCCTGGTAGTGCTGCCCTCTCCTTGGCCCCAGCTCCCTCCTGTGGTGGCGTTCATGTTCTCCTCGTCGCTAATTAGGAGATGCATGTCTCGTTAACATTCAATTTAAAGGCCAACAGAGCATCGCGCCATCCTCTTGCTCCTCGTTCCTCTTTAGTGGTACGGATACTTCCCGGCCTACCTCCAAATTCAGCTGAGAAATCATTGCTTTTTTCCTGTTTCGCATATTTATTAATTAATTGAGATGCAAACAAAAGGTAAAAACACCACATTTAAATTAAAACATGTGAAATATCAATAATAAAGGGCTAAGAAAGGTTTTGAAATGTTATCTTGAATCTTTGAAGGTAATTAGCTTCCTAAAGATCCAAAAAGTGTCACCTAAAGATGTTTCAAAAGGTTTGGAAGGTTGATTTGTAAAATACAGTTGATAATATGGGAACTCTCTCTTAGTGACTGCATGGGACTGTTATAATGTGTTAACGCTAGGGATAGGCAATATAAATGTGAAATTTTAACACAATATCTTGTTGCTCTATTAAAAATAATGAAACACTTAGACAAATTACAATAGACTTTTTTTTTAAGACACCAGTTTCATAAAGTGTGGTTTCCATCTCTAAACTGCAGAGAGTAACTCTGGAGAATCCTATTTTCATTCTTCGTTAATGCTCCAATGAAACAGAAACAGTTTCATTAGAAAATACAAATTCAGACACTTTTTGGAGTTATGAAAAACTTTTAATCTGATACGTTATGAATAAATTACATGATACCTTCTAGTTGACACAGACATCTGAAACTCAGATGATGTTGATGCTAGAGCTCTCAATGACAGGCAGAGCATCTATATCTGGATTAAACACGGTCTGAGAAATTAACAATTAAAAAAAGCATGATCAAAAGCTGTAAATTATTAAAAAGCCAGAAGGCACAAATTAATCTGAAACAAATATATATTATATGCATTAAGAACGACTGTTGGCCCTATCACAGAAGCTAATGTGGACAGTCTTCCCTTTTCTCCATATCCTATCATCACCAAGGAAAATGAATGGCTCCTCTTGGCTTGCTTGCCAGGATGGATTTTCTTAAGATGTTTATTTTATGCTGTATGTAAAAAAAACAAAAACAATTAAAAGTTTGTGTTCAATAGCCGAATCCACCAAAACAACTAGATGGTGGTCCCTTTACTGTCGTTAAGACACTGACTTGTTCTTATTCTGTACAGAAATGAATGTTTCTATGCATAGAGACGAGCCTTTGTGTGCGGTTTTAAGAGAAAGTAGACGTCTTAAAGCCTGGCATCGTTGTAAAGGTTGTTTTGTTCTTCCAAATGTGGAACTCTGTAGCAAGAGGGGTCAGGGTTCGAATTGAGAGGTAAAAACGTTTATAGAATTACACTCAGGCTAATCCAGGGAACACCTTGTGCGTTTACACGGATGCACAAGACATCATCAGATACAGATGGTGTTGCTGTGGTGCAGTTGTCTGAAATATGTCTGGATTTCATGCTCGGCCAAGCGGACGGTCTGATGGCATTAACCACTCGGTCTCGTCCCATTTTCCACCCTTCTACTTTCTTCTTGACCCTCTCGTTACTTTTTGTTTCTGTCTTTCTCCAGAGAGGTCAGAGAAGAGAGAGAACAAGTGTCCCACGCCGGGGTGTGACGGGACAGGCCATGTGACCGGTCTTTACCCCCACCACCGCAGCCTGTCAGGCTGTCCGCACAAAGACAGGATCCCTCCAGAGAGTGAGTTTCGGTTGTTTTTGCTCTAAATGCAAACATATTTCTGAGAAGAGCAAATTCAACAAAGACATAATCATAATTATTTTTTGGTTTTAAAAGGATTCCTGGATGTCGCGTTTTTTAAAGCCCTTTTATTCGCTTTAAACTTGTTTTCTTTTTTTGTCTGAATCTGTGATTCTTCTGCTCAGTTCTGGCCATGCATGAAAATGTGCTGAAGTGTCCGACTCCTGGCTGCACTGGTCAGGGCCACGTAAACAGCAACCGCAACACACACCGCAGGTATCCTATCTGTGCCGACGTTAAGCTCTGGCATTTCTGCTGCGCAGCCTTTTGCACAGAACATGCATTTCTGTTGGAGCGTTTTAAGCACTTGCATGCAGGACAGCGAATGTGCCTGGCGGCATCAGTGCCGTGTCGATCTACGTTCACAGCAGCTTTGTGTTGTTTTAAAAGTGTTCCGTTCCTCTGTTTCTCCAGTCTGTCCGGATGTCCGATCGCTGCTGCAGAAAAGCTTTCCAAAACCCACGATAAGCAGCATCTCCCCCAGCCGGGCAGCGAGCACCTTAAAGGAAGTCCCAACGACAGGGTGTTGAGGTGGGTCCTCGAAAAAAATGGTCTAGCTGAGCAGGTTAAACCTTCTTTAATGAACCTTTAATAGATTTTGAAACATTCAAGGATTTGTGTTGAAATGTCAGATTTCGGGGTAAAGACATCAGTCATGTGATCAGAAAAAGAATAGATGTATCCAATACTATTACTGCTTCTATGGCCGTGACCATTTATAACTGCTATTATACGTACATAGTTACATACATATTTACATATAAAAAAAAGACCACAAAAGACCACATTGCTTCTCTATTTCAGTTAAAGCTTCAACAATCCTGCATCGCATGACATTCACTGTCACGTGAACGAACCACATGACCGATCAACTTCCCTAATTATGCTGAAACACCAACAGCAGCAGAAAGCTGGAAATAAATGTGGGTTGTTTTGCTTATAAGACAAATACATTAACAAAAGTCTAACATAAGCCAATCCTGACATTGATGTCCATAAATCAGGCATATCTACTCTTATCTAAAGCACTCCACACCAAAGCACTGCAAGTATGGGTAGTAATACACCAGCATACCGAACAACCTGCTCATATTTAACCAACTTTGTAGTAAAGGTCCCATATTAACAGGTGGTTACTGCTAACAAACTTTACATTTATTACATTTAGCAAAGTTTTTCTCACAGTTTATATTCGCTCTTTAGCTACAATATTAGTAACTAAGCGATTGAGTCACATTTTGAAGTTTGCAGGGCTTCATATTTTTACTTTTAATGAATTCAGTTTTATATGACAAAAAAGGATAACTGCTTAAAGGAACTTACGTTTTAATGAATATGTTCAAACAATCATTGTTGATGGTGATGCCAGGCGTCACGAAGGTTCTCCAGTAACAGTCAGTTAGGCAACAAATCTCCAGAGGCCTCTGACTCGAGACTGTTGCTCTATAAAAGTGTCATAATTGCATGCTAGCAGCTCAATTTCAATGAGACGATAATTACCAGTTTTTGGCAGCTCTGCTAATCTACTCCATGTGCTTTTTCTGCTCCCCTTTAAATGTCCGTCCGTTCGTTTGGTGACCCATTATATTAAATTATGTAAAATGGATGTACATTTACATCTTTGCAAATATGTTAGACTAGTAACTTTGACCTTATGGAACGATTCTGGCTTGTCTCATGAGTCTTTGACAAGGTTAGCCGCTGCTGTGCTGAAATTAGTTAACTGCATGCAGAGGTGACCTGTGTGTGGATCACTCTGTATTAACACAGTCCTACACACTATTTGATTCTGGCACTTTAAATGTTGAGATCTCTATATCTTTGCTCATCTCCTCAAACCAGCGAGGCTCCGTGATCCCGGCAGAAAGAATGATAATTAATACAAACCAGACAGCAGTATTGTGCTAAGCCCATGCTCTCCCACACCGGTATTTTAATTAATAATGCAGCCGGTATGCTAATTATGAAAGTTATAGGGGCATTGCAGGAGGACGGGAAAAAGATAATTGCTTTCCTCGAGGAAAACCTCCGAAGACGGACAAAGCAGCGGATTAAAATAT
>JAVLVB010000311.1:661443-679024 GCA_032876305.1 Orestias chungarensis | reverse complement strand
ATATTAAGAATCCTTTTGTTGTCCTTCTTTAGATTTTTATGTAAATGGGCTTGCTTGTCTTTTATGTGTGCTGAATTCCTGGCAGGGTCCTCATTGCGATGGCATCCATGTTGATTTGGTGCAAAGACAGGAGAAAAATCCTCTGTGATCACTGACAGAAAGTTAGTTGAGGTTCGTCTTCACACTGCAGGCCAGGTCAGTGAGCTCAGTAACGAGCGTACAGTTAGAGAACAAACTCCGGGATTTCTGTGGCTGTATCACATTTGCAGAGATGAATAACAAGAACAGGAGGAAAGAAGAGCGCTCCCTTTTTTTCTTTCTTCCTTTACCTACTCTCTGGTCTATCAGTGGATTTACGCCAACAGGTTTGACAAAAGCTTCGGCTCTCCACGAAAACGAGCCGGCTTAAGTCTCATGAATCCCATGCTGTACAACATGCAAATGTGCCCTCCGCTGATAAGAGAGCTTTTAATCCTGCCGCACTCTTGCTGAGTACACCGGTGCTCCCATCTTTAGGATAGGAGCGCTTATTCTGTTTCATTCGCCTTCCTTCCACACATCTTTGTGCTGTTTCATACATCCACTTAGTTTTTCTGTGTCCCCTTCACATCAGTTCTTTTTGCTTGTTTGTTTTCTTCCTAGTTTATATCACGTTTAATCCCTTCCTCCCGCTCTGCTCTGCAGGCCCATGTGCTTTGTAAAGCAGCTGGAGGTGCCCCAGTATGGCAACTACCAGCCCAACATGGCCCCCTCTACGCCTCGCGCCAACCTGGCCAAGGAGCTGGAGAAGTACTCCAAGGTCTCCTTCGATTATGCAAGCTTCGACGCCCAAGTGTTTGGGAAGCGCACGCTCGCTCCAAAGACCACCACCAGCGAAATTTCACCCAAAGCCTTCAAGAGTAAGACTTGATGACTTTTTTAATTAAAGTGTCAGAGGTATGATGTAAGAATATTTCACAAACATCATGAAGTGGCTTACCAACAGCAAATGAAAGGAAACAAAATATTACTTTTTGTTAAGGGAAATGCTTGTATGGAGGCTTTACAACAGCCATGTTTTATTGCAAAGGTTATTCGAATCTTAAAAATGTTGCAAGAATACGTTTAAAAAAGGGCAAATTAGAGATGTTTAAGGTTTCCTTCATCAGAACGTTTGTTGTGCTCACCTCTCCTTTGCTACATCACCTCTGAAGTTATTTTAAACATAGTAGTTTCTAATACGATGCTTTAAAATGAGCTTTGAAAAAATGTTGATGGAAACACGGGAATAATCTTTCAGTTTGTTTTTTTTACACTAAAACTGACTTTACATTTAGTGTTATGGCTTTTTTGCCTTTATTTACAAAAGCTAGAAAATAAATTTAAGAAACTTTTGTTAAAAAATGTTCTTAGTGTAAAACCTGTTTTTCCAACTGGACAGGACTGGTTAGACATTAAGAACCCTGGAAAAATAATGAAATCAGCAGACACTAAAATAACATAATATCTGTAGCCAAATTGAATAAATACTGTGTGATTGACCTTTTTTTTCACTCATGAATGCAAAAAAAAAAAACTTGGAATGAAAATTTAAATCTATAGGTTTTACAGAGTTGTTCAATAGAGACAGTCAGAAATAAATGTAATCTCTCACCGTTTGCTGCAATGTGTGTGCGCCATATAAATATTGCATTTGCAGTTCAAAAATCGTTACCTAAGATATTTTAAGAGTTCTAAAGTTTTATTTCATGCCGATGCAATATTTAGCCTGTATGACATCAAAAGCATGTCGGACACAAAGGACTAAAGGATTAAAGTGACTCTGAACACGCCAGGCTGGCTGGATTGGGTATTTCAGAAACACAGAAGCCATTTTCTGCTTTATAGGGAATGGTTTGAAAGACAGAAAATATCCAGTGGGCAGCAGTTGTGTGGACAAAACAAGATTCTTACTGAGATCAGGGGGAGTAGATAAACTGCTCTAAGGTGATACGAAGCCAACAATAGGTCAAATAACCAGTTTTTACCAGCATGTGCCACTCTGAAGCAGCTGAGCTACAGCAGCAGACAACAGCGGGATAAGACAGGAGACTGAGGCTGTTTCACATGAGTTTACAGTCACTGATCAGAAAAATGGTGCAGGGTTCAGTCAGCTTGAGAATTTAGTGCAAATAGCATGAAGGCATGGATCCATCCTGTCTTTTAAAAATGGCGGGCATCACAAGGGACTGTTTGGTCCTCAATAATTGTTGACTATCATATCAGGTGTTCTGAACTTGCACTTTTCATGCTAAAGCCATATTTAGCCAGTTGGAGAGAGTTTCACGGCAGCAGTGATGGAGGCACAGATGAGAAAGAGAGGAAAGAAGGAAACTGGCAGATGTGGCTTATGTTGTCAGAGAACAAATCTTGTCATCACGATATTTACCAGTTTATTTCCAGCACTAAATGATCTCATGTTTTACAACAATAACAAAAAGAATAACTAAAATAAAGATGAACAAACCATACTGATGACGTTCACAAAAGCAGGTACATTTCTGCATTTAGGAGATGCTCTTATCCAGAGCAACTTAATAGGTAGACACAATGTGACAGGTATTATCAATCTGACCATAAGATATCCATAGAAAAATCCTAAATCACAGTCAGTGGTGACAGTGAAGAGATGGAGGGAAGTACAGAGAGAGTAGTAGAGGTGGTATAGAGGTCTGGGTAAGAGTTAAGACAGGAGAAGCTCTTTGTAGAGGTGGGTCTATAAGAGTTTCTTGAGGACAGACAGAGACGCTGCTGTTCTTGTAGAGCTTGGTAGGTCATTCCACCATCTTGGAACAACACAAGAAAACAGTCTGGACTGTCTTAAGCGTGGTGTAGGAACTGCTAGACCACAATCCATTGATGACCAAGCTGTAACATAAACCTTTGGTAGAGTATTCAAGTAGATGGGAGCTGTACCCTTAAGGACTTTGTAGGCTACCATCAGGGACTTGGATCAATAAACAAAGGGGAGACATGAGACTTTTTAGGTTGATGGAAGACCAGACACAGCGCCGCGATCTGGATAATTTGTAAAGGTGGGAGACCAGTCAGGAGGAGGGAGTTCACCATAGACTGAACCAGGAGCTGGGTAGCATGTTGGGTTAGGTTTGACCGTATCTTTCTGATGTTTAATAATGCGAAGCGACGAGATCGAGAAACGGAGGCAAGATGATATTTAAAGGTAAGCTAGTCATCAAGCCTGACACCCAAGTTTCTTGTTGCCTTTGATGGAGTCAGAGACGGGGATCCAGTGTGGATGTGAATATTGTGGTTTATGGTTCGTTTGGCTGGAAAAACAAGCAGTTCAGTTTTTGAGAGATTCAGTTGGAGGTGATGAGCTTTCATCCATCCAGACCTTCTGAGATGTGTGCTGAGAACATCAGGTGGAAATGACAGATAGCTGGGTGTCGTCAGCATAACAGTGGTATAAGAAACCATGCGATTGAATGATCGGGGGCAGAGTGGAGAAGAGAAGAGGTCCCAGTACTGAACCTTGAGGAACCCCTGTGGTGAGGTGGTGCACCGCAGAACTGCCTTAATTATCTTACAAAATTATTACCACTATATTTGATTTTGGGTAAAGTTTGAAAAAAGTTTTTCTCAGACTGATCTCATAATGTGATGTAAAATGTATTCCCGTCTGTCCTCCTACAGCCAAGCCCTCGTTTCCCAAGTCCCCTTCTCCCAGCCTGAGTCTCCACGCTTACGGGAAGAGCTCCACCCTCCCCTACGACTACTCCCACGACGCTGAAGCTGCTCATATGGCTGCCACCGCCATCCTTAACCTGTCAACTCGCTGCTGGGAGAAACCTGAGAACCTCACCATTAAACCGCCAAACAAGGTACACTTACCGCCAGCGTCGCAGATCTATGGAAGACATATTGATGAAATCTGCACTCGACCTCTTCATCTGTTTCAGCATCATTTCAAACATTTCAAATGCTGCCCTGGTCTTCTTTCTAGTACATTTGCAGGAGGATCGTTAGCCGACTGTAGTTCAGATAAAGCGTTTCAGGTCACAGCTGGGGAGATTGGAGGGGATAGCAGTGGGTGTGCCCTCCCCTCTCCATCATTTTTTTTTCTTTCCCCATCATCTCCACATGAATGTATCATCAGGAGGCATTGGCTTACTGCAACAGGACGGTGTTGAAATTCGGTTGCATCACCTCTCTTATCCTCTTTCATCGTTTCATCCATCCATCCCACACACTTTTCATGTTGTTATTGAATTTGGCTGACTGCCTGTTCCCTGGATTACTTTTCCACCAGGTAGCCTTTTTTCATTATCTGCTGGACGGATCTCCAACTCTGCTTCTCCACCCCCGCCACTCTTTCTTTAATTTTCTCTTAGCATCCCTTTTTTTGCTCATTTCTCCCATTGAAGGTGTCACTTTTTTTTCTGTTGCTCATTTTTCTCTCTTTGCACAGGAACCATTATTATCGCAACATAACGTGCCCCCATATTGTGAATTTGGATGGGCTTTTTTGTTTCGCAGAGGAGATAAAATAATTGCTTCATTTTTTTTTTTATTTCTTAACATGGCTTTAGGGTAATGGTAAAAAATAAAAATAAAAAACTCTGGCAGCAAAGCAAACCAAGGTGTTATTCAGCAAGGCACTGATCCGAGAGCAGGCTTAGCACATCAGAGTCGGAGTCAGTTAAAATCCAATACAGAAACACAGAAACACTGCGCTCATCAACCTGGGACGACTCTGGGAACTGTTCCAGCGCTTTTCCTTCCTCTCACAATGCTCTGATATTTTTAGCTGTTGACCCCGGCTATACGAGCGCCGTTTTGCACGCCTCCCAAAAACACGGCTCGGTTCACCCTTCCCCTGTTTCTGTTCACCTGCCAGCGCTAAAATTAAGTGTGGAGTTTTAAGCACCGTGTCAGCGCTACTGGCATCATCATACCTCAGATAGCAGAGCTGCCGTTCTTAAGCAGTTGAGTCAGTTTGACAAAGTGCATGACACTGCTGGAGGAGTAAATCAAGGCTTTTTTGGTTGGATAGTTTTTTGTTCATTAACAATATTAAAGCAACATTTTGCATTATTTGTTCCCATTATGTGAAGAGCAATAGCGTCATATAGACCATTTGAGGCTTTAATGGTGAGCTGCATTAATCACATATCTGGGAAATCCCATCACAGATTTGTAAAGCATAGCTTCTAATACTAATTATCTTCTGCTTTTCAACTTAAGATCTATACCATATTTTTCCTACTTTCTTGATGAATGTCAAATTTTACTCTCTTAATAATCAAATAAGTGTAGTAATGGAGGGGCAGGTATTTATCTAGAGCAGCTCAAAGCTACAGTCTCACTGCATCACTGGGATTCTACTAATACAGGAAAACAATTCAGGATATTCAATACAAATGTGTATGTTTTTAAATGGTAATTACAAGGCAGCAGAATCTTTTTGATATATTTTGAAACGGACAATAGGTCAATGACTTCTCTATGCCTTCCACTCAGGAATTGGACATAGAAGTCGACGAGAATGGCACTTTGGATCTGAGCATGAAGAAGCCTATTAAACGAGAGGGCAGCGTGTCTGGCACCAGCCCTGGGGTTCGCTCTCCAGATCCTTCCTCATCCTCCTCCTCTTCATTCCATCTAAGTGGAAACAGTGGAATGACATCCCCAAACCTCAATACGTACAAGCAGGAAGACTGGGAGGGACCTCTGGATTTCACCAAGCCCAACCGCCAAAGGGAGGAGGAAACAGACGAGGTCAGTACAATTAGACAGGAGCTTTCAGATGCGCTATTTCCTGCCGCATTAGTCACAGAGGACCTCCCTAAAGCCGTTTGAATGAAAAGTTCTTGTTTACATCACTTTCTTTGTGTAATCGCCTTTTCTTATTTCCTGTCCCGCTCTTCCTCTTTCTATTATTCATTTATTTCAGTGAAATGCAAGAGTTACCGCGAGGTTAAAACATTGCACTGTGTAACAGAGGTGGTGTGTCAGGTGCGTTGCACCATCCAGGATTTGGCATATGCAAATTTTCCCTGCTTTGAACTTTTTCAAAAGAAATATAAGGGGCCTTGGATGTAAATTTTTTATGAGGACGCTTTGCATTTGGAAACACTGGGTGTACAAAAGAATAGACAGGGGTCGTGCAGCCGTGAAGTTTTGCAAAGTTTTCTCGCTTGTTTAAAGTTTTGCAAAGTGATTCATGGGATCATTAGACAAAAAGCAAATTAGACTAGTTCGCGTAATGTTGTTTTTTTCTTTTAGATGGAGCACACGGCCCAGTCGTACGTCTCATCTGACCCAGAGGACTGTGATATGATGCAGGACTGTCTGGAGGACAGGAAGTACCCGGGAGAGGTCACGACCCCCAGCTTTAAAGTCAAGTTTCAGCCCAAGGACACCAAGAAAGAGCTGCTCTCGTAAGTCGCAATTACGGCTAATTATGGTAACATCTTATGACATCTTACAAACCTAAATGCTATTTCAAGTTGTGACATCCACACTTATAAAACCTTTTATTCACTACACCTTTACTAGTGTCTAATCAATTTTACAGAGTAAAAATTGTTTACACTTTCAAACACACCGTCACAGAATTAAAGGTTCATGAGAAGTAAAATAATATTATACAATTTATTATTTCACAATTTATTTAAAACCTACAAGCTCAGATTAATTGACGTTAAAGTCCCATGACTGATTTACGGTTGAAGTCACTAATAAGCACAAACCAGTAGAATCGTGCCTTTCGAATCACCTTTAATGGTCATTTTGTTTTATATATTTTATGATTAAAGAAATAAAAACAAAAACTTTCATAGAATTTGAAAGGTGGAAATACAGGTTGTGAACATTTTCATTGACTGAATCCGGGAAGACTTGAAACAAACTTACCTTTTGGTTTCAACACAAAAATGTTTGGAGCCTTGAGTCTTAACATTATAACATTTAATAGCTGCATATTTTATTTTCTAAAGCAGCTCATATTACCCAGGGTAATTAATGACTCTTCCATAAAAATCTAATGAAAATGTTTACATATCACATTTTGAAACTTATATGGTAGATGAAAATATGAATAATATTAACGGATAGTTTTGAGCATCCTTTTAGCTGTGCAGCATTTCTTAGGAGTGCCACAACTAAAATAACGTGTTTTTCCTATAAATGCTGCTGATTCATGACAGTCATTTTTTTTTATGTTTTCCTCCTTGTGACTCCGTCCTCCTCTCTGCAGATGCCCCACACCTGGCTGTGATGGAAGTGGCCACATAACTGGAAACTACGCGTCCCACCGCAGGTATGCTCAGTCTGACGCTGGCTCCTCGTCTTAGGCTTTACTGTGACATGTTAGCACTGCTGAGACTCTCACTCTCGACCAGAGTCCGACAAAAGACTAAATCAAACATTTGACTTGATCTTTACGTTGTGTGAGCCTAAAATCAAAGACAGTCAGAGAGATGGATATCTATCAGTAATTGACCTCTCTCTGTCTGCCTTCTTATTCCTGAATTACCTCGGTAAGCTTTGCATTCTCGATTTCCGTTCACTCACATCCTTTTCTCCCCTCTCACTTTCCTCCGCCTCTCCTTCGCTCTTTCTCCTTTTTCCTCTCAGTCTGTCTGGGTGTCCTCTCGCTGATAAGAGCCTTCGGTCCCTCATGGCGGCCCACACCCCTGAACTCAAGTATGTCTGCTCTGCACCTTTGTTTGCTTTCTCACTGCCATTTCAGCACACCGCCACCGACAGCGTCCAGTTTTCCACTCTGCTGACGTTAACCTTACCGCTGCCGCCGGCTGCTGTCTCTGCTGCTGCTGCATCTGTCATTGTGTTTCTCTCCGTAAACATTTTTAAAAAGAAACGTCATAAATGTTTGAATACAAGAAAGATGACTTTACCAAAAGCATTTTCATAAATAGTTTATAGATATGATATGAATGTATCTGTTAATTCTTCATAAATCATTAATACGTGTTAATTATGCATTACCTAAGGGTGAGACAGAGACAGAACTGACGGCTTTCTTGCCAAATAGTGAGCAAAAGCTGTTCAAATATATATTTGTTGTAAAGAAACTACTATTTTTTCAGCATTTAATATATTCATATAATAATTTATAACAGCATTTTTGTGTAAGTATGCTAAAAAGTTTACACATGGTTATTGCAACACAAATGTTATAACAAATGTCAAAGAAACCAGTTAGTCTCGTTTCAGCACTTTATTAATGCACAATAAACACTTAGAAATTATTTATAAAGCATCTACAGATTAGAAATTACCAAATATGTATTAGCTATTTATAAGAGGAGCCTTATTTTATGTGGATACAGAACATGTCTTAAAAAAAAACAGGAGATGAATTTATACACGCTTTGGAAATGTTCTCACGATGCTTAACTGTTTCCCTTTGCATCACAAATATTTTGTTGCATAATTGAGAGATTAAAAGAAAATGATTCGTGGTAATAGAAATAGTTTCAGTAAAAACCTTGATAGTGAATCGTTGGTTTTTACTTTGAAAGTCTGCCAGTATCATTCTGTTCTGTGGAGAACGAAGATGTTTATTAGAGAGCAGCGTCGATAAAAGAGAATCTAAAGCGGATCTGTTAAGAGGAAATATTTTTTAAAGCATAAAAGTGTGTCTAATATCTGCAAAAGGATTTTAAAAGTACCCAGCTTTAAAGATTACTATATATCCTTCATAAATTTCCGTATTCATAGAAATGGCCCAGTCAAAGTCTATACCTGAATTGATCCGACACTCAGTGATAAAGATTTCACAGTGGCTGTTCTAGATGCTCTCTGTTCAATGTAACTGGATTAGATGAAAGAGGAATTACAGTTATCACGATAATGAGCTTTAATTACAGTGAAGCTTGGTTCCTAAAAATAGTAGATTGTGTTTGTAAAACCATTTCCTTAAACAGGCTTTCGTTTAAATTCTTATTGCATTATGTGCTAATAAATAAACATAGAAACTGGTGTTAGTGATGTGATAAAATACAGAAAACATTAAAGTGATGAAATACTTTTGGGTACCATAGTATCAAACCATCCTCCCTCATCCTGTGGGATTGTTTTTATGACCTTCAGGGAAGATTTAGGGCTCCTACCTGAATATTGAATATGAAACTCTTCCTTTTCTCAGATGTCCCACACCAGGATGCGACGGCTCGGGTCACATCACAGGAAACTACACCTCTCACCGAAGGTAACGAAACACACCGAGGAAAGTGTTCCTTCAACACAACACACATTCAGTCAGTCAGTCAGTCAGTCAGAGAGGCCTAGTGACAGCTCATTGTAGAGTTAGAAAGGGACCACATCCACATTATCCCACCTTTTAGGCGTTTTTGATTGAAACTTTCTTTTTCATTTGGTTGGACGACCTCTTTTTTAAATTTTGCTTTTTTTGGATAAAAAAATTCGTTCCTCTCTTGTTCTCTCCGTTTATGAAGCAGTCACCTTACCGTACCGTTTTTCAACCCTCTGTTATCAACTCCATACTTTCTGTTTTCAGTCTCTCTGGGTGCCCGCGTGCCAAGAAAAGTGGAATTAAAACTCCTACCAAGGACAACCAGGAGGACTCGGAGCTTTTAAAGTTCGTACCGCTCAGAAAGCCTTAACGTCTGCTTTTAGCATGACTGACGGTAAAGAGTAAAATGCAATAAAGGACAGGGAGATAGAGAAGCACAGAGAGGACTGTCACTGTGAGTCACATGTGGAGGTGCTGACCTGCCCTTTTTGTTCCATCAAAACAAAAATCGCCCTCAACTGCAGATACTGACTCCTAGTCTAGTTCATGTTAGCGTAATGCTCATAGGAAAACATGTAGCATCTCCACATAAAACCTCAGACTAAGGAGCATGATGAAAACATGTGCTGGTGTTCTGTCTATAGAGAGAACACATAAAAAAAACATATTACCAAAAACAACAGAGGGAATATCTGTTAAATAATGAATAATTATAATAACTACATGTCTACATTTTATATTGTTGAGTCCTCCTGACTGCTCGCCTCAACACTTTTCCTTCTTGTTTTTGTCCCCTGTGCCCGACTTGGTTCTGCCACTCCCAGCAGATGCCCAGTGCCAGGCTGCGACAGCCTGGGCCACATCAGCGGCAAGTACGCCACGCACCGCAGCGCCTACGGCTGTCCCCTGGCCGCCCGCAGACAGAAGGAGGGCCTCCTGAACGGGATGCCCTTCAACTGGAAGGCTTTCAAGACGGAGGGTCCGACCTGCCCCACCCCCGGCTGTGACGGCTCTGGACACGCCAACGGAAGCTTCCTCACACACCGCAGGTGAGCCGCGTAGTGGAGCTCAGGCTTCCCTGTTTTTGGATCCAACATACGAGAGAGTTGGTTTTACACAAAAGGGCTGGGCTACGAGTTTATCTCCAGCAGACGACAAGATGACAGTAAAGCAACAAAGACAAAAACATTTTGTGGATATTTAGCTGGACATTCATGATAAACCATAGAATAATAATGCATCACGTGGATATTGAGACCAGACTCAAGTAAATTGTAATTAAAATGGGGATGAAGAGACGTGGGTCTATGGCCATTAATAATCACACGATGGGATCATGTCATTCTGGTTAATAGATAAACTTAAGTGCCCAGATGCCGCGGTGGAATAACGGGTCTGATGTCGCATTAAACATGTAGCTTGTTGTTAAATACAACCATGTTTGGCCAGCTAGAAGAAGCACGACGTTCTCTCCTTATAATGACATGTCATCTTCGTCTGTACCGTGCATGAATCTAAAGGGCCTCTATATCATGTATACAGCCCAGTGATACATTATTGAGTCCAAAAAAGTAGAGTGTGACTTATAAAATGTTTCATTCACACATATTTTAAAGAGATTTCTATGGGAACCCAAAGCCCTTCAACTGCCTACTTTATTACAACTGGACCCCTCAGCTGGATTAGTCGTAGCGGGTGTTTATGAAGACGAAAATGTCCGTCACACTCTGGTCTGTGACGCCTTTGTTACCTCTACACTGTGAGCACGTTTGTTCATTTTAAAGCATGAGTTGGCATGTCACTGTAGTTCACACCCTTCCTGTTTGTTTCCCCAGCCTCTCAGGATGTCCAAGAGCTTTGTACGCCAAGAAAAAGGCCAAGTTCCCATCCGAGGAGTACATGAACACCAAGTTCAGAGCCACTGATGGTGAGATGGTTGGACTTTAATCCCACAATTGTTTACCTTACAAAAACAAATGAGTAGAAATATTACGCAACAATACACAATGTTGTATGTGATATCTGTCTTTGTAGTAAACTCCAAAGAATTAAGGGTCCTGCAGCTTATTTTTATGTTTTTCTTCTGTAACTGTCACGTTGGTGCTTCTGTTTTAGTTCTGGACAATGATGAGGAGATCAAGCAGCTCAACAGAGAGATAAACGACCTCAACGAATCCAACAATGAAATGGAGACAGACATGGTCAACCTGCAGACTCAGGTGAGCGTTGCTGCTGCTGGTTTCATTAATGCAGGTGTTTCCTGATGACTATACAAAAATCTGCTGACTCATTAGGACATTGAGGAGGAGTAAGTCTTTACTATATAATAATTAGGCTGAGAAAGAGACGAAACTGTTGGGTTTCTTGACAATCTTCAAGCAAAACATGAGAACAAAATGAAAACTGAGACATTCTTACAGACATGTCTGCATCAACCTAACTTTGTGTTACTCTATTGCAGCCATATTCTAGCAATACTGCCCTTTTAATATTTATGGTATATTGAAGTTTCATATAAACCCTTATCTTATGTATATTGGAAATTTAAAAAAATACACAATATATCGTTTTAATGTAACTGGGCATCTTTTTGGCTGTTTAATCGTTTAGGAAAGATTTTTAACTGAATGGGAATTTTAGGTTGAAAGCAGCAAAAAACAAAAAGAATATGTCAAATAAATGTAGAAGCTGATGTTACTTATGTCTGTGATAAACAGGAAGTAGCAGAATAAATGTTCTACATTAGAACCCATTTAGGCAAACGTGTTCCCATCTACCTTCAGAGTGAATTCGTTATTTTCCTGAACAACCAGAAACAATCTCAGGCCAGCCTTTCTAATGCGATACCTCAAAATGCACGTTGTGTTTCCCAGGATGGACGTGTTCAGACTGCTGGCCTAAAACAGAATAGTGTCCTGGTCCTTGTGAGAGTTACGTTTTAAGAAAATCAACATGTGTGTTTATCGCTCTGTCTTTCAGATTTCCTCGATGGAAAAAAACCTGCAGAGCATTGAGCACGAGAACAAGATGATCGAAGAGCAGAACGAGGCCCTGTTCATGGAGCTGTCGGGTCTGAGCCGGGCCCTCATCCGCAGCCTGGCTAATATCCGCCTGCCGCACATGGTGAGGCTCTTCCTGTTACTTTTCTTTTACCCATTTCACCAGTTCGTCCTGCTCATCTCAGTGTGTTTTGCACGGCAGCAGGAGCCAATAACTGAGCAGAACTTTGACAACTACATCAGCACCCTGACCGACATGTACACCAACAAGGAGTGCTTCCAGAGCCCAGAGAACAAGGCCTTACTGGAGAGCATCAACAAGGCTGTGAAGGGCATCAAAGTTTGAGGCGGGACACACCGCACGGGGAGAGATCGGAAACGGCTGCTGAAGCTGGCGAGCCGGATGCCGGAGGAACGCTCATCAGTATATATTTAAATAGGATTCAAAAACAAGAAAAGGGAATTCAGGTTACTTAAATAAATGTCAAATTTTAAATAAAACCAACCCAGGGAGCACTCTGTTGAAGAAAAGCGACCAAAATCCACACCATGCTGCTGCTGGGATTCAGAGGAGGAAACCTCCAGTCAGAGTGGATGGAAAAAGAGGAATGATGTTTCTAGAAACTACATCTGGTGGGAGGGGCTGCGACTCGCTGTATGTTTACCTGCTGAATCTGCCACCTAACGGGCTTCAGCGCTTTCGCTCATCTGGAACCAGGTGAGGCCGGATGATGGGACTTTCACCGCTGTCCTGTAGCAATCGCTGGGGGGGAGCGGGCAACCACCAGCTGTCTGATCCATAGTCACACACACACACACACACACACACATCCCAGCACCTAAACGTGTGTGTTTGCTCCGTCAGCAGATCTCAGAACAGCTCAGCAGAAAAACCCCTGTTCTTGTTTTCAGCTGAAATGATGATAGGAGTAGTGCGCGCACATTTCAGATTCAGTTTAGTCATATCAATAGTATTTATCAACATAGGAATTGCACTTCATTTCAATGAATAGTTTTGTGGTACAATAATTATTGTTATATATGAATAATTTAAACCTGTGAACTTTTAAATTGTAACTTATTACCCGTTATGTTATCGAGGTTTATTTATTTAAAGCAATCTATTTATTAATAACTTTGTTTTGTAAGACAAACAAAAAAAAATAATGCAACTTTACTGTTAATCGATCTGAGGATGTCTTGAGGATCCCTAGCGACAGACGAGGCATATTTTTGTTTCTTAAACCTTTTTACGTGCAGATGTTTTATAAAAAATCAGAATTTTTTTGATAATTTTTACAAGAAAATGTGTTTTTTTTTGTTTTCCTTCGTTTTGCTTTTGTTTTATTTGTTTTCTTCTGTTCATCTTCAACCCCCCCTCCCCCCAAACAGGCGAGAGGGAACACGAGGAAAAATGATGTATTTATTATTTATTTAATGAGAACCAAGTCGACTGATGTGTATTTATTTTGTTTCCTATTTATGTGCGTGTTGTGACGGTTGAGTCTCAGTAGTTTAAAAAGGGGGTAAAAAATCAATTGCTAATATTTAAATAAAGAAACATCAATACCAGTACTGTTTGATTGCTTAGGCGTGTACTTAGAGAAACCAGCAGCTGATTGTAAACCCAACAGAAGCACTCACCTCTGTTACTGTCACATCTCTGTGTGTTTATTTGCTTCCTGTCAGGTGGAGACAAAAACCTAAAAAGAGAGAGAGGAAAAAAAAAAGATCAAATTTTGTACCTCTCCTGAGCTCTTTGTAGCGCAGCACTGGCTCACCCAGAACCTCTACGATGCTCCGAGGCTGCTCGGCGAATATTCTCTGTTCCACGTAGAGCAATTTTTCCCGCCGCGTTTTAACCTGGATGCATGATTCTATATCCGAACCATCGAGGATACAAAACTGTCCTTTCTACTTTCGACTTTAACTTTGAAACATACACACCCTTGTAGCCTTACTCTAGATTTAGAATTTTTCTTTTTGATGCACAAAGTGCCACTGATTTAAAACAAAGAAAAGAAACAGAGCAGAAAAGGAGAGCTTACTTTTTTCCTGATTCTCTGCATCTCTGCGATGTACGAATGTCTGGTACCCCGGGACAACCACCGCATCAAAAGAGAACGCGGATTGTTTCAGAAATGCCTTTATTTCTCTGCCAAAATGGCCATAAGTACACTATATATACATTCTGTACAAATAGATTTTAAAGATGCTATATATATATATCTATATGAATATAAGCATACATATATTTTTCCAGTGTAATTGTTGACTTCTTCTCTTGTATTATCAGAAGCTGTTCAGGCGAGATGTGAGGGTGCGTCGTTGCTCCTTCTGTAATATCACTTAGACCTGCTCAACTGTGGCTTTAAACATTCAGTAAAGCTGAAGTCGTCGATGGTTGTGTAACAGTACTTTTCCGTCTCTGTCCCCTGGTTTTCTTTTCGCCGTCCGCCGGTCTGTCTTTGGCCTAAACCATCAGCTGCATGTTTTACAGCTGATTCCGAATCCTAGGTTTAAGTGACTTCATACAAAGTAAAAAAAAAAAAAAAGATGATGATGATGCCTCTGAAAAATGTTCTGCACATTGTGTTCAGCGATGTTGTGCAGTTGATGAATATTCTTCTTCTTTGTGTGTTGTTCCTGGTAAAGGCCCGCTCACTCGGGACGCTTTCGTGTTGAAACAAACCAGTAGGAGATGTTAGTGTGACCTGCCTTTGGGTGAGACCATTCCCATGTGTAACTCTGATGTCCGAGGCATGTTGTAAATGTGCTCTTAGCCAGCGTAGAATGTGCACTTTCTGAATAACTGTTGAAGATGCCAGCATTTGAAGGCGGGACAGGAGGACGGATCTGTTTCCAGCAAAGTTCTCTTGAGAGTTTCATGAAATTAAACGATTTTTTTTTTTTATAATTCTTTTTTGCGAACTAACTGAGGAACCAAAAGAGATTGATGGGAAGGACTGCTTGGTTCCCAGGTGACCTGAGGCATAGAGGAACATCGCCACAGGTCGAGCAGCCTGGCTGAGGCTAGCGGCGTTAGCAGCGGCTGGATCAAGGCCTCGTGTGGAATGAGACGAGTGCGTGGGAGTGGAAAATTGATTCTCCGAGCTGCATAGCCTCCACTTTTGTTGTCAGAGGATGCGTTTGTTGCATAAATATGTGGACGTCACTCAAAAGAATGTTAATGCTTCTCCTGACTTTTTAGCCCTCCACCCAAACCCTGGTCGCTCCCGTCCCCCCGCCCCACTCCGCGCTTTCTTCTTTTTCACATCTTTCCTCAGGAAAGATACTTTGGATGCATTTGGATAACAAAGTGGTGGGTTTTTCCTCTTGAAATGCACAAGGATGCCACCCCAAGAGTGTTAAGACTGTGAATATTCTCCTATCCTATTTGATATGGCATGACCCCTTTTAAACTGCTTGATGAAATTGTCTACTGAAGTATGTAAATGAAGAACACTGGGGCCATGAAATCAGAGCTTTTTGAAAAAGAAAGAAAAGAAACGAAAACCAAACTCAGCCCACGGTCGCTCCTGCACCCACGCACTGTATGTTTTCCTATTTACATAAAAGTACAGAGAGATGGAGTCAAGTTTATTGTTCTGATCTGAAAAGGAACATTTTCACTGGACTGGGCTCACGGTGCGTTACGTTTGGTGTCAGAAACTCGGATCCACGGACTTCCGAGTCGGAAAGATTAACTGGAAACCCCCCAAGAAGTTGGACTTCCCACTTTTGGGTGGGTTCCATTTACCTTGGAAGTCGGGACGTAAAACTGGGAAGGACATCACACTAAAGTCACAACAGAGTTCCTGTTGACAAACAAGTGGGGAGACCAATATGGCGACGCCCAGGACTGGTGTTGTTCTGGTCGATCTCTTGACGAAAAGTATGAAGGTTTTTCTGCAAAGTGTTTCTGATGAGGAAGGAGGACGCAAAGGGTTTCTATTGTATTTCTGCAGAGGAGCAGCCATATTGGATCCCAAAGGCGGCATTAGAAAAATTCTGGGACTTTCCAAGAATAAAGTCCAACTTCATGGATGTTCTAGCAGATATTTCTGTTGGGATTTCCGAATTCCAACTACAAATGGAACGCAACGTTTTCTGATAGCTGATAACGTTCCTTTTAACAACAATAATGAGCTGCGATGGAAATCACGAAATTAAAAAAAGGCATCAGATACTTTCTGAGTTATTTTCCTAATTGGAAATATTTTGCATCGGAGATACAGATGTTTTAGATTTAGTTTTCTAAATTTTTAAGGGAACAAACACAAATAACTACTTTCCTTGGCGTCACCATATTGGAATCCATCAGACTTTAACTGGAAAGCTGTAAAGTCGAGTTCTGACATCCAAAGTAAATGAAAGGCACCATCAGACCCCCAGCACCTCTTCCTCCTCTCTCTTGGTTTTACTTGACGTGCCGAAACTTTTCAGGGAATTCAGTCCACACCAAAATCTAAATAGCAAAGGGACGATACAAGGAGAGAGAGAAGAAAAACTGAGTGGCACTTTTTCATCAGGCTGTCCAAAATCTAACCAAACCAAAAGAAGCCCCATGTTTTCCCGCCTCCTTGCCATATAGTTCTCAGATATGTGTGGTCTTATTATGTGTGCCTTTCTCCCTCCACTCATGACAACGTTTGGTATGTTTACACCCCGTTGATTTACTGCTGAAAATCCCTGGTCCTGATCCAGATGTCTGACTTTCAGGAGGAAATGGGTGGGGGTGGGATTTTGACTCAAAGCTTTTGTCCATCTGAAGAAACTGTGATCTCATTCTGTCGATTCGGGTACCGAAACTGCAACGGTCGGTTTCTGTGAAGTGATCCGAAGATCGGCAGTCATCTTTAGATCATGCATCAGAGCGCAGGGCATTATTTTGACATGAGTGGAAAGTTTCTGTACATATTTGTATTCAGACGAAAACAGTGTTTATTGTTGTCGTACCCGAAGTCGAAAATAGTTTCCAAAATGGATAATGATGATGATACTAAAAATAAAATAATAGTTTGTGACAGAGAAAAAAAACTCCACAGCCAAGGGTTGTCCTGCTAGCACATTTTTACAGAGATTAGCTATTTTTACTGGTGATTTTCTAGACACTGATGTTGAAATCCTTTAAAAAACGGAAAAAAGAAATAGTACAAAACTTCCAGAAGTACAAGCACTTCCATTACTATAGAATTTGTGATCATTATAGTTACTTTTGTAGACGTGCTCGTTCCTTTTGTAAAGTGGGACAGACCTTGGCTGTGTGTTCTTAGGGATTCATGTTTTTGTTTTCACTTATTTATTTATTTATTTTTGGGTT